>JAHWFP010192520.1:0-10730 GCA_023313725.1 Lithobius niger
CTGGAGTTACATTTATATTTATTTGCGTTGCCTTAGTACCTTATTTTAAGAAATAAAAAGATAGTTAAAAATGAAGTAGCATCAAATTGTAATTGAGTGTAGTGAACATTCGAACCGGATCTGAAGCCGGATCTTTAAGATTCAAATTTGATTTGGATACGGCAAAATGTTTTTAAGTCTCGACGATTTTTCAATAACTTCGCTAATTTTTGGCCGATTTCGACATTCCAATGTACAATTTAAAGCATTTTTTCGCCAGCTTTCCAATGGAGCTAACTTTAAATGGCTAGCATAAACGTTCAGAAGTTATAAGGGAAAAACCAACATTCAACATTACTCAATTTTCTACTTTCGTCAGCTAGAGAGAAAATTTAGTCTAATAAAATGCAAAGGGCTGAAACAATCAACAAAGGTATTATTTTGGATTCGGTTAGGATCCGGATCCGATTCGCCCAATCTTTTCAAGTACTCACAGCAATAATATACACAACACCAAAAGGTTTGTAAATCTCGAACGTGACCAATTTTCTGCCACCTTCATCAGGCCAAGCCCAGAGTTCTGTTCACAACAGCAACTACAAACGTCAACGGAAAAAACAAATTTGAATTTGGCGATTTTCTCAGTGGGACTTGGCTCCTAAAAAGCAGCACTAATTGTTGGGGCTGCTTTTTAGCACAGCCCTCTTCCTGTGTTGTTGTAAGGAAAGGTTTCCACTGGATTTCGAGTTGGTGTATCAAGTCTGGGGGTGGCAAACTGCATAATTTAAAAAAAAAATTATCCGGATCCGATCGGGATTTGGTAAAAGCAGGAGCCTATAGAAACAGGGTTCGCACAAGTCTTAAATTCCTTAAAAAGTCTTGATTTTAAAGGACTAAATTTAAGGCCTTAAAAAGTCTGGGATTTCAGCATTGTCGTTGATTGGTCTTAAAAAGTCTGGAATTCAACGAGTTTACTGTATTAAAATGTCATTGTGTACGTACTATAATTAATAAACTTATTTGTTGATTAAACTTAAATTATCGCGTAATTAAGAATTTTCTGTTGGCTGCTGTGTTGTGTCGTAGCTCTGGCCTGTCTGTCACAACACTACCTTAATGGATTCTATTTTTAGCTTTCCCTCCTAACTTCCCTCACCGGCATAATGGACTTGTCTGGTCGCATAGGAAAGCGACAAAATCAAAAGTTTAGGCAGAATTTGTAGAACTCCCATCGTCACAGTTAATTTAGATAGTAGTGGTAGTTATTTTAAAAAGTGGAATTTTCATTTGTAACTTGCTTTTATCGACTTTTTTTTTTTAAATGCGGAAATTTATCAACAGCCAATGCATACTTTTGGTTTGCATCATGCTTTTTTCTGGCCATGTGGCTTCATACCGCTGGTTCGCCCATCGTGCTGATGCTGAAGTATTTCTAACGCACTGAAAAAAATTCCTTGTAAATATTCAGTACTGTAATTGGTCCTTAAAAAATCCTTACTTTAATTTCATACCATTCGAATAAAGCCTTGAGTAACTTCAAACTGCTGTCAGTTTTTATTGGCATGTACGTTCAAATTTTATTTATTTTCGTAAAGTGAGTGGACACTGAAATCCTAACTTCGGCAAATCTAGCTTTGCAAAACGATCTGCAAGTTCTTTTAGAAAATAGGAAACTGTTTTGCATTACAGCGTGCACAGTCAGTATGACATAATTATTGAACTAATTGGTGACTGCTTACCTAGACGTATGTGGATGGAGGTTTTTTTCCAATTTGGATGCAGGGAAGTGATTACCTCTCCTGTTTTGACACTGGTCTGGCGAAAGTTTCACTTACGAATTAGCAAAAATATATTAAGGGGGTGGGGGTGAGTTATGCCCCCTCCCCCTATCCCGAAGAAAGTTTAGCTACCACCTTAAACTGATAGTTGCATGTCAATTATCTTTCAAATGCCCCAGCCAACATAGCCCCGTAATATAAAAAAAAATTTCAAAATTAATGATGCTTGACATTATTTTAAGGCTCCATCCTGCCCCAAGAACACGAAACATTAACATGGAACAACACCTAATAAAACCATGTGATTTACGTGACCTTCAAAGAAGCGTTTAAGAATCAGCTTTGTTAGCTAAATTTATTAAAATATTAAAGTTATTAGGTACTAATTTGTAAACTGACTTTAAAAAATTGCATAGACTAATGCAATCATGATTTTACGATGCGATTTAAAATTTGACCTTAAATTTAAATTTCAGTATGCTGTGTCTTAAAAAGTCTTAAATTTAGCATTTGTGTAGCCGTGCGAACCCTGTAGAAAACAACTAGGATCGTGTGTGGCTGGTCTATGTTAGGAGTGCTTAATTTAGTACGATGTGCTAACGCCAGCAGGAGCAACAATACTGCTCCTGTGCCAAGTTGTCTAAAATCGAAACTGAAACTTGGCACGCGAAGCAGACGTGTGCTACGAAAGCAACGCTCTATTTTATTGTTGGCTAGAGCAATTAGTTTCTTTATTATTACTTTGGTATTGTTTCCATGTTAAACACTTATTGTTTAAAAACAAAGGACCGAAACTAATCCTTGAGAACGTGACGCATACCTCTAATCATCTCGTGCAGGTAGCGACGTCTGCTAACAAATTTGTACACCACTGTAGCTGCTCCTGACTGTAGTGGAAGTTACCGAGACACGCTCCTAGTTGTTTTCTGTAGGCTCCTGGTAAAAGTAGATTCGGTCAATCCCTAACAGTGAAAAAACACCTAAACTGTTTTTTTTTTAACACAATAGTTGGCTGCATGAATTAGTTCCTTTCCTACCTTCCTGCCCTAAACACAAACCAGTAACATGTTTGTGTCTGAGAAAAAGTTTTGATCTACTTGGTGTGGGTCACCAACTTGAAGGCTGAAAAGCAATTTTCTCTGTGCCGTTTACGAAAATTTCTCCTACTCGTAAATTTAATTGCATTTAGTTCCTGGATGCTCCTTATTATCCCCCTGGAGGTTTTTCGCTCTCTAGATACAGCCAGTGCACAACCCAACTGCGCATGCGTCATGCGCAGCCCTCCTATAAAAGCATTCGTCCCGGGCGTAGCCGCCATCTCTTTTCCTCAAGCTCTCGTCGAAGACGCATCGCTCCTTCCCTTCAGCCACATCTTTCGTCTCTAGAACACCTTAGATCTTTCGTCTGTCATCCTCGAGATAAAGCCTATCACCCAAGATCTTTCGCCGATAAGTTAACTCTGGCAACAACATGGACTCGCGGCCCGACTCTGATCTCTGGCCTTGCCTGCCACCCCACCGCCAGTAGACTTGTATCGTCGTACCTCCTCCATAACTTCTGCGAGTTCTGCGAGTTCAACTTCTGCGAGTTCAATCCATTCAAGGGCATTGCCTCACGTAAGAAGATCCATCACCTTGAAGATGCTTGCCTGAGTTCCTAGTCGAAAGATAATCTAGCTTCCCATTATCTTTCGTCAAAGATCTTTCACTCGGCTATTCCAAGATGGCGCCTCATCATCTTTTGTTCTTTTTCTCTCATCTTTCGTTGCACCCAGATGGCATCCAATCACAATTTTCTCTTTCGCCATTGCACATCAATGAACAAGCTATGAGCCCTACTGACTGTTCAGGTTTACTTCTCTCAGCTCCAATGAACAATCTCACCTTATGGATCGACTGAATTCGATGGCTAACACCACTACCTGCCGGTTTTCTCTTCCACGCAACGACTAAGCAATCTCTAACCTTCACCAGCCATCGCTGTTGCTGAAGCCTTCATTCCTCGCCAAGTTCAGCTGCTCACCAACCGTTTCACGGCCCCACCAGCAATCACGTGCACCGACCATCATCTTGCTATGTGCTATAAGTTTTCCCGGAACGCCTTCCATCGTAACCGCCAACCAAGCCTCTTTTAACTGGCGGCTTTTCAGGCTGTGTACTTCTCCCTGTAAGAAGAACTTTCACTTGAAGGACTTTGACTTCGCTTTACCCCATCTTCACCCTGGAATAACAAGCTTCAACTACTTGCAAGCCTTTCGCCCGTCTTCCACTGCCTCTAGCCTTCAAGTCGGATGATCTCCGCCCTGCGCCCCTCCGTTCGGCCAGGCCCTTAGGCTGAGCTCCTTGATGTTGCACTGGACCGTTCATCTTTCGTCTTTTACTTTCGTCCTCACCCTGGTTCTTCTAGTCGGACTCCCTTGGCTACCATCTTTCGCCGACCCTTTATCGGAGACTCGCCACGTCATCTTTCGCTTTCGCTCCCTGCTTCTCCTGCCACTTTCATCACCTGCACCCCATCCGCCGTGGACTCACAGGACCACCTCGTTCAACTGTTCTCCACCTAGGGCTTATCTTCATCACATCTGTGATTGCCACCATCCATGTTATCTTCAGCCAGCCCTTCCACCAGGCCTGCTGCCCTCGGCAACCGCCCACTGACTTTTACGCCGACTTCGCCCGTTCTTGTCTGATCACCTGTCAAGCGGCACTATGCCGTTGCTCTTGAACAGGTGACTCCCTGGGTTTCGGGTGCATGGGTCTTCTGCTTCTTGTAGAACTAAATAGACCCGTTCTTGGCCGCCGTTCATCAACCTCTGTTGTCTCACCAACCTGCGACCTCTCCTTGATTTTCAACACTACTACCATGGGAATTCGCAACCAAACCCTCTCCCGTAGCAGATAGACTGGACCTCTACGACTGTTATTCGCAGCCCAGCCAATCTAGCCTGCACCTGCCTCATTTTGTCACCATTGTTGCAGTTCGTTTGAACTTGCCTCTTCTCATCCTTGGCTTCTCACAACCTGAATCACAACTTCATGACTGCATCCTTCGCTGCCACTCTCATCCCGCACGGCTTCTGAGCACTCCCAGACTTCTGTCTTTCTTTGCCTGCAAGTCCTCACCAGCAAAAATCACAGCCTCATGCCTACGTTCTTTTGCTGGCTGTGCCTCATCACCCTCTGCTACAGCTCTAGAACCCCTCACCCACCGCTGCCAGCTGCCTCTTGACGCTCCTCGTGGCAGCCCCTTCGGACCTCTGCCATCCACCACCCGAAGAATCCTTCACCTCTTCACTGATCTCTTCGTCGGAAGAAGATCTTTTGCCTGACAGATGATCCTTTACCTGCATCCTGTGTCAACGAAAATCCTTCGCCTAACAGAAGATCCTTTGCCCACTTCCCACGTCGAAAGAAGATCCTTTGCCGAAAGATCACCAGCCAAATGGGCCTTCTCCCATCACATCTCGGTTACCCTATGAATTCAATGGTAACCCGAAGCTAGCCTTCCGCCCGAAGACGCAACAATCGTGACCCGACCTTTTCCTTTGCTACCACGATTTCCTTCGTCCTCAGTTGCACTGGAACTCTCCACGGCATCCCCACTTCCTTGCAGTCAACGCCGTCCATCATCGTCTCTTTCGACCTCGCCATCACCCTCGCCACCGCCTTGGTGAAAACACAAGACAAGGGAAGAAAATAACTAAACTCCGGCAACAGGCATTGGATCTTCTTTGTCCTCATCACGTTGATCCTCTCATTCTTCGGCCATGACTACCGCAACTAGGCATTGATTCGCCAATGTAATGCATTGACGCATGGACTGTGCCGTCAAGGGTTTGAACTGCTAGGCCAAACTAATGGCCGCGGCACCTCTCAACTTCTCACAGCATGTCGTATGTTCAAGAATGGATTTCCTCTTCCAACAACAGATCTTCAAGGAAACGGCAACATGAAACCGCTCACACCACCTCGTCCAAATAACAGCGCCCTGACCTCCCACTCATCAACATGGAACAAATCTTTTGCTACCGTCTCCTCTCTTTTTCCAACGACTATTTGGATATGCATCTGCGCTCGATGAATCTCGTCTCCCGACATATCAGGTCAATTGCGCATCAACCTCCTAACCCCTGCGAAGACTCGCTGCAAGCTAAATATAATCCACCGGTCTTCACGAACTGCTCTTCTCACTGGCTGCTGCACCTCATCCATCATCGCCTGCGGCTTCCCTATTGACGCCGTCAACTCCGACTGAAGCTCTAGTCAGGCGATGCCATCCATTCACGTTGAATTGCTGTTGTCACTTTGGGCTTCTCATGTTACAGACAACAATTGATTTTCAGCTCATTGGCCCCACGTTCTCAGCCAAAAGAAGCCTCAAAGCCTTCAACCTTGTGCTCTTCCAAACTTTCACCGAATAACAGCAAGGTCCGCTTCTGGGCCCATCGGGAGGCTTCACTGAAAGAAGTCTTTCATCATGGCTCTATCTACCCACTAACACGAATTCAACCATGTAACCAACATAACACCGAAGTGTCAACTTTCATTAACACGTCACTTGCCGCACACACCACCTGTCACCAACGCCGATCATTTTTGATCTGGCCGATAATTCTTCTAATCACTCATTCGTCACCACTGGCCATCTGAAACTCTTCAGGACTAGCCAGCCATCTGAACTTCGGCAAGAACACCACAACTCCCTTAAACTGTCATCATTCGCTGCGAGATCTGGCTGACTTTGTCAACCTCACCAACGGAACAAGTCTGGACAATTCCATCTGGGACCTGTCCTCACGGCAAGGTGTACTGTTCTCGAACACTTCAAGCCGATGCTCCCTTATGATCAACATCTCTGAGCAACGTGGAAATCTCGCTGATAACGACATGGGTCACAACTCAAGAATTAAGGGCACTGTATACTTCCCTGACATGCTACAGCCATGGGCCGCACCCTTATGAAATCGTTCGCTTCATCATCCACTTCTTTAATAACATGTCAAGACATGAAACGTACCACACCATCCGGATCACTTTGTGACTGCCACGTCTCGTAAGTCATCCTTAATTTCTACAAAATTCATCCATCTAAGATCATGTCTAGAATCCGAACCATGACGTATAGACCCTCTGAAACCTTGAAGCCAATCATCATTCCAGCACTCAAATTGATTAGCAACAAACCCGAAAGAACACTCAATCCTGTTCGAACCTTAATGCTTAACTACATTGAAGGACAGACGAGTGTTGAAGAGGCCGAATCCATTTCCTACCATTCTCCAAAGGAACCAACGCGACTCCGACCACAATAATCACAAGTTGGATTAACAAGGCTATCTACAAACTCGGGGCACTTGAAACTTCTCAGCTTTGCCTCCATTACTGTTATCCTCCAAGCCACACCATAGAGAAGCCACTGTCTTCACAAGTTACAACTTCTGAGACACGTCAAGGCAAATTAATGGGCTACACTGTCTATAGGACTCGTTGTCGTTGGCAGATGTGTAGTCCAACACCCCTCAAGCACTCAATAGCAGAAACGAAGACCTCCAAGAGATAGAAGCAAGACCCTCCTCTCATGCAACCGAACTACAACATCCGACAAAAGACAATCCACTCAGGTTTCTGTTTATTTTCAATACAGTGCGAAGTTTTGTTAAACTTTTTGGGGGAGCCAGTTCGCAACCCGGGGTAACCCGTCATGATGGTGCCCGCCACATAAATTGATGAGGTCAACTGTAAATGCAATTAAATTTTCAGGAGGTAGACATTTTCGTAAACGGCACATAGAAAGCCCAATTTTACCTGGAGGGGAGGCCAAAATTGGTTTCTATTGCCTAACGAAAATTTATACTACCTGTAAATAACCCACCCTACCTCCCCTCTTGAGTCACCATCATGTCATATTGAGAGGAAAAAAGATGGCGGCCGCGCCTGGGCCGAATGCTTTTATAGGTAGGGGTTGTGCACTGGCCGTATCTAGAGAGCGAAAAACCTCAAGGGAGATAGGAGCATCCAGGAACTAAATGCAATTAAATTTACAGGTAGTATACATTTTCGGTTAGGCAATAGAAACTAATTTGACCCCCCCCCCCTCCCCCCCTACAGGTAAAATTGGGCTTTTTTTTTTGGTTGATTCACAAAGTTTTACTTCTCCCAAATAAAACATAATTCACATTTAAAATTTATTTCCAACTACAGGATTGCAGGATATTGCACACTTTGTGGCAGTGAAGGCTTTCATTTTGCTTCCGGTAATCCACAAGCTGTGTTGCTAACTTCCGGAAAATGGAGGCACAAATGCACAAGAGTTTCTGATCTAGAATTTCCTTGGAATAAATTTACAGTACTGTAATTGTAAAATATACGAAACTTAAGGTTAAGGTGTGTTACGAAAAAGACTATCACTTTGTTTACTGCGAAACGAACCATCTAATTTACCGGACTAATTTCTGAGCTGCATTCGCCCAATTTCACGTTGTAAATTTTTCATAATCTTACAAATTTTCGATTGCTGGCCCTTTGGGGCCTTTGAAAAAGATTGCTGCACGCTATCGAAAATTTGCAAGATTATGAACAATCTACAATGTGAAAGTGGGCGAATGCAGCATGGAAATTTGTTCGGTAAATTAAGGTGTGTAATTTTATAATGCTGTGCAGTGCTTAAAGGGTTAATAGGCAGTGCACAGTCATTTCTTAACTTAAATTACCAGAGGTATTCTGTAAAGTATTTTAATTCTTTTTCTTTTTTATAGCCTTGAAACCCAGTAATGTACTCCAAGTCAAGCTACAACACATTCAGCAAGTAGTGAATAGTGTGAGCAATTCTCTTTCATGGGCGAACACAGCTAAGATCCAGTTGCCATTGCAGCAGAAAATTCTGGTCTTCTGTTTAATGTCAGTGCTGAAAGGTTTGCGGACCAAAGATGTTACAATTGGAAAGGTTAGTTGTAACTGTGTGCTAGAAAACAGTACCAATCTCACATATCCCATTCAATGCGTTGTTCGAGCAAGCATTAAACTACTCCAAAATTGTAACTATTCAGCTGATTTTGATATCTTTACTTCTAGCTTTACGAGACATACTGTAGCTTAAGTAGAAAAAAGCATCTAACAGTTGTCGACTCTGGTGAAGTTTACTCACTGTGTTCGCAATTAGAAGACAGTGGAATTGTGGGAATAAAAAAGAATAAGGATGTTCGCTTTGCTAAGGTGCGTATACAAAATTGTTTTTTTTTTTTAAATTCTTAACCCGATTAATGCACATTACCTAAACCATTGGCTATTCACAACAATCGGCAAAATTCACAACAACAAAACACTTAATCTCACCACCACGAAAAACATCATTTTCGCAAATTTTCAGCAGTTATTACGGAGGTAGATGTTAAACTTCTCCCAGCTGTCTTCTCCAGGCTTAAAGGTGGGGGTACTTTGGTTTACTTCCAGCAATTTGTTGTTGACCCTCAAAACACACTTGCGCGGCACCCTAGATAGGAGGGTGTTTTGAATGTCAACAAAGTGCAGGATGTAAACCATAGTACCAAATTACCCCGAACTTAAGCCAGAAGAAGACAGCAGGGAGAAGTTTAACATCTACCTCCGTAATAACTGTTGAAAATGGTGTGTTATGTGGTTGTGAGATTGAGTGTTACGTCCGAAAAAAACATTACTGGTCTTCTAACTTGAAAGCAGACGATGTAAACAAAAAACATGTAGCCGGAGTTCACAAAAACACCCTTATTGTGCCTGATGAAGTAACTGCTCAGTTACGGAAAATTTGTAGATATGTGAGTGTCTCCTGTTTTGAAAGTGTGCGTTTTAAAAAGTTTTAACCCTTTGAGTGCTAAACCCGAGAAAATCTCGGGCCAATCACAAGTGGAAGTATTAAAAACAGAGTCCTTACTACGCGCGAGATGGCCAACAATGCAGGAATGACAACAATACTAGGTTCCCTTAACAAGCCGACTCTAGAGACGGCCGTGGCCGAGTTGGTAGAGGCGTGTGCCTCACGTTTAACAGCTCCTTCAGGTTGCTAGTTCGAGCCCTGTCCAGGTTACCCCTACTTTTTTGGAGATATAACAAAAAACTCGGCTCTCAAAGGGTTAAATCCATTTTACGATTTCAGTGTTTCGTTGTGAATTTTGTCATTCTTCTCTCGCAGTATTAAGTGTTACATACATATAAGGTTATACCGAAACCGATACTCAGTCGGATCGGTTGCCGATATTTTATAGTATCGGTATCTGCATCTTTCGCAGAAATATCTATAACCCTGGAACCGTTCGAGATTACGACATGTGGTCTGTGGCACTTTGCTCAGGAAATCAGAGTATCTTCCTAGCTATGTTTTAACTGGGTTACTAGTTTAAAAAATTTTATTTTAATAATTATTGGACCTTTACAGAAAACTACACCATTGATGAAAAATTGGGGATACAATTTTGGATATCGGTATCGCGACCAGTATCGGAAATTTTGTTAAAACCGGGTCGGTATCGGATCGGTAAAAGTTAGTATCGGTGCAGCCTTAATTACATGTTTTTAAAGATCCAGGTGAGATGACGTTGGTTTGTAGATACCACCTTTTGTGTATCATTAGTTTAGGCCGTGGTCATTTTTGCAGAGAATGATACAAATAGTGTTAGGCCCGAAAGGGTGAAACTATGTATAGCTAAACGCTTTCTGCAACCCATGGAAGGTTTTATTTTGTTTAATTAGTTAGTAGTATATTCTTAGCTAGAAAAATATCAACGTTATTCATTATTTTAAATCAGAAAACATTAATCTGTGTCACTCATTAAGTAATCACATCCTACACTTAGCCTTTTCCCTCTCTGCAAAGAAAGTAACTCTTAAGTAATTCTTGTTTTTATTTCTAGATATGCCTCAGAGTTGACGAAATGGATCTTGAGCCAATACTGAGGCAGGAAAAACTTCTTGCAGCCATGTTGGATGACAAATTTACCAAATG
>JAHWFP010192554.1:0-11192 GCA_023313725.1 Lithobius niger
TTGGCTTGGACTTCTTCTTGTTCTTGGCACGACACGTTCTTACTACGCTCTGTACAGATCAAAATATTTGTCCTATAAAGCTGGTTTTACAGGTATCGCCCATTTTACAGGTATTGCTTTGTAGATGTGTCCTCTCCATAAGGTCTTTTCTAATTGGTCAAGTTATTCAGGGGTTAGGCCTATGGAGCTCTAAACGACCAGATTGATTGTTTTACATTGTTTTAAACATTGTTATTATGCAACAATGCCAAACAATGCCAACTAAACCGAAGCCAAAACAGCAAAGGGCCACAAATAAACTTTCCTGTAAGGTTCCAGACACTGTAGTGTTGCTGTGCTGGTTAATCTACGTGAAACCTAACTGCTGTATCAAACCATTACACACGTAAATACAACTAAAACTAGAGCCCAAATTTCAAAACTTTTCATGCCCAAACAAACGAAGAATAATGTAAGGCTACACACTCGACTATTTTCTTTGCTAAATTTTTTCTGTGTTTTTCAGTCATGTCGTCTACGTTCCTCTCATCACCGTACTGATGATACATATATCATTTTTCAAAGTTTTCAAGTACTTTTTCATGCATGGAATTTCATTATTACTCGCACGAACCCTTGAACTACCTGCAGAGCTGCACTAAACACACTAAGACGATTGGTTTTAAACAATTTTCAGTGACGTCGTTTAGCAAAGTAGAATGCACCAATATTAGCTGATTTACAGTGTCCAAAAGTAAAAATGATAAAAATATTTGAATACAGCAGTAAGGTTTCACGTGGACTAAACAACACAGGAACACTGTATTGTCTGGAACCTTACAGGAAAGCTTATTTGTGTCCCTTTGCTGTTTTTGACTTCGATTTGGTTAAACCTTACCTTAAGCATCAAACGAGCTCGTTTTTGTTTTCTAATAAGATTTAGAATGGGATTCCAAAAATTAAACTTTCAAAGTTAAACTAGTTCCATACCAATAACTAGTATCCGGTATGACAACAATGGAGAGGCATCCCGATCCTCTGACCGGCGTAGTGACTTGTAGAAATCGTCTGTGAGCTAGGCTACTGAATGCTGGCTATGCCTGGGTTATATGGCAAAACGGCCCCAAAATACCCCTACCCTTGTGAAGTGCAGACCCCAGGGAATGCGACACGCACAGGATAGGTGGAGAGGCTTGTAGAAATGTGAATCCTGCTTTCTGATAAGCTTAGGGCTGGATTGCAGGGTAGTTTGAAGGAGACAAGCAATAGAAAAGTGGTGCCAGCACAAGTGATGACCATTGATTGTAAATTTGCCTTTAAAAGGCTAACCTTTTAAAGGCTAAAGGATTTTTATAATAACTAGCTGTATATACACAAATGTGCGAGTTTAATAGAAGGAGAAATCACTTTTTGCTTTGGGATGCCGATGTCAGGGATCTTTTTGATGCTTTTAAATAAAACGTATTTACAACAAAATTCGACTGCCGGTTGAACTTGTTGGAAAAGAGTCAATCGCCGTTATTTATAAAAAGATTAAATACCGGCTTTAATTTCAGTTTAATAAATATAAAGCCCTAATTTACTAGCTGAAGCAGTAAAGTCTTAGTGGTCGAAGTCTTTATAGCTAAAAGTCGTAACATAGGCCGAAGCATCAAGTTTAAAATGTTTCAATATATAATCAATATGGCATAGCAATTGGATCACCATATGTGACCCTTGCATAAAACTAAGCTTTGGCTTTATGCCCAAGAAAGAATAAAAGTATAATACATTTTTACAGTGAGGCATTTTATTAAAAACTAACTGGGTGACCGGAAATACATTTAGTGGTTACGGCCTGTTACATAACGAGTTGTAAATTATTATAAACTGCACTGCTTTCTTAATGAATGACTGCCGCCATCGTATACACATGAACAACGATCCACTTTATTAGCGACACCCAAGTCGCGCTGCACCACTGACCTGTATAATCCATAGCCTCCGCTATTTCAAGAGGTAACACCGGAACACGATACCACATCCCTCCTTTTCTTCGGCATTAAACAAATCTACAACTACTTAATATTCCATCTAGCCTAATTTAAAGCAATCTATGTTTACTGTCTACAGAACAATGTTTTCACTTTGTATGATAACAAATCAATAAATAAATCATAAGACGTTTTCTTGTTCCTTCAGTTAGCACTGTTCAATCAGACAAGATGGTGCACATCTCTCTCTCTCTCTGTGGATTCCTTCTTTGCACCACTTCATTCTCTGGATGATCTTGCACGGGCCTAATTGTTGGCCACATGTCATTTTCAGTATCTTCTTTTTCGATCTCCTCTCCTCCTTGAAAAGTACTTATGGTCGTAGGTACTTTCTTCAAAAATGATGCATTTCTAACTATCTGTTTCTCTTTGTTTTCTGCTGTAATCATTGATCCCTTCACATTGATCAGTTTAAATGGCTTTGGTCGAAATCTTGGAGTAAGCTTATTCTTCTTATCCTGTCGGACAAGATCTGTGTCTCCTATTTGAAGTCACTTTCCTGGACGTTTATCATTTATTTTCATCCTGTAATGGACGTCTGCTCTTGAAGCTTTCATGTTCTCGTGAACTGCTGGTACTGGGTCCACTGCTCTGGGAAGTTAAGTTTTCATTTGTCTCCCAAACATAACTTCTGTTGGTGAGAAACCTGTCGAAGAGTGTGTTGTTGCTCGGTAATTTCTTAGAAATGTCTGTAATTCTTTCTTCCAGTTTTTTCCCTCCACTGTTGCAGTTTGCATGACTGCTTTTAGTGTTCTCATGAAGCGCTCTGCCTCACCATTCGCCTTAGGCCACTGTGGTGTAATCTTTCGTGTTTGAACCCAAGATTATGAGCGAAAGTTTCACACTCTGAACTTTGGAAAGGAGGCCCATTATCCGACTTTAGGACAACCGGTGTGCCAAACGTGGAAAAGGTCTTTTCCATTTTGTTTATTGTCAATTCGGCCGATGTGGATCTGACGACTTCTACTTCTGGAAATTTTGAATAGTCATCAATTAGCACCAGTAAATATTCGTCCGATGTCCATGGACCACAGAAATCTGTGCTGAATTGTTGCCATGGGTAATTAGGCAACTCTGAGGGCTTCACGGGTTCTTCCATTCCGTTGCCCTTTATGCACTGGCATGCAAGACATTCTTTGACCATCTGCTCAACTTTTCTGTCAACATCTGGAAACCGTACAGTCTCTCGGATTAGGTGTTTCGTCTTTGCGATGCGTTGATGTCCCTCATGCGCTATCAGTAACGCTCGTTGTTGCAATGATGTTGGAATCAAAAGTCTTGTTCCACTCATTACATAGCTTGAATCCTCTGCGAGTGTTAACTCATCTTTTACATTGAAGTACGGTTTTAATGATGGTTCACTTAAGTTCCACGTCCCTGATTTTAGCACCGAGATAACTTTCTGAAATTGTTGTCCTTTTCTGTCTCACCCCTCACGTCACTCAAACCAACCGCTTTCGGTATGGCAGAATTGGCCAGAAAAAACATGTGCTGACTTGCTTCAGTACGATATTTCTTGTGTAGTTCTGCCGATGCACGACATGAAAGATAATCCGCTGGGTTCTCTTTCCCTGAATGATACATAACTTTGAAATTGTACACTTGAAACCACAACTTCCATCTCTAAATTCTCGCTGGGGAGTCATGTTTTTGAGTTGACACCAAAAATCCTTTTTAGAGGTTTGTGATCAGTTATGATCATGAAGGAGTTCCCGTCGAAATAGATGTGATTGTGTTCACACCCCCATACGATCGCAAGGGCCTCTCGTTCAGTCTGTTGCACCTCTGTTAATGTTTTACTGGAATATCTTATTACTCTTGCGTTGTTACTAGTCTCCATCGTCCGCTGCATGAGTATGGAACCCAAACCTGTCGGGCTAGCATCAACGATTAATTCCGTGTGCTTTTTAGGGTCAAAGTAAGCCAGGGTTTCAACTGAAACCAACCTCTGTTTGATCGTTTCGAGCGCTTGGTAGTGGTCTAGGTTCCACTACCATGGAACATCTTTATGGGTTAGCTGGCACAAGGAAGCGGTGACCGTTGCATAGTCTGGGATGAAACGAGAGCAATACGTCACCATACCCAGTAGGCTTCGGACCTCACTTGCTGACGTTGGGATTGACATCTGTGTGATTGCCTCTATTTTCTTCAGATCTGGTGAAATTCCATCTGCTAAGAATATTAGACCATAAAATTCTAGTCTAGTCTTATGAAACACAGATTTTTTTTGGATTTAATGTCAAGTTGCAATCTTCCAAACGTTGTAAAACTGTGAAAAGAGATTTATCATGAGCTGTTTTATCTTTCCCATGCACAATTATATCATCGCTTCTATTTTTCGTTTCTAAGATATCTGTTATGAGTTGTTCTATCACTTCTTGGAATTCCTCCAGCGCTGAGGAAATTCCAAAAAATAACCTCTTATACCGCCACAGTCCTGTATGTGTTGAGAATGTTGTTATCTCTCTCGAGTCTTCCGATAATTTTAGCTGGTAAAATGCTATACGCAAGTCTAATTTTGAGAAGCACATAGATCCATTCAAATCATAAACCAAGTCATATAATGTCGGCACGACATGTCGTATTCTTCGGTCTGCTTTATTTGGGGCTCTCATGTAGACACACTGTAATAGAGTTCCCCATCTGGTTTCGGAACTATTACAATTGGTGATATCCATGCTGTCGGACCTGTCACTTTTTCTATAGTGACTTGTTTTTGTAATCGTTTCAGCTCGAGATCCACTTTTTCTCTTAGGTGGAATGGTACTCGTTTGTGTGGCAATGCTGTTGGAGTTATGGTTTTGTCAACATCAATTTTTCCTCCATAATCTCTAAGGCACCCACCACCCTTAAAAACTAGTGGACATTTTTCTGCAATTTCTTCTATGGTCAAATCATGCTCAGCTCATTGTATGGACTATTTGGATTAAACCTAGGTCAGCAGCTGTTCTGTAGCCTAACAAAAGTTGATAATTTTTCTTTGTTATTTAAAATTCTGCGTGTAAGTTCTTGTCCATGTTTCTCACGGTTGCCGTGACTTTCCCCCAAAGTGGAAGTGGTTCCTTCTCATTGCCATATTAGTAAATTCTTGTCGTAGATGGATTTAATTTAATGTTACCTAATTTTTGTAGATTGGCAAAAAGTGACTAAATTTACTGTAGCTCCCGTGTCAATCATAACTACCGTCTATACACCACTGATGAGTATTTTCGCCTTTGGTTGTTTATGACTCAAGTCAAAATCCACACTCTTACACACTGTGTTATTAAACTGTGTTTGCTTCCTGTCTGTCAAGGCACTCACGTAATTGTCATCGCTGCTTGAAGATAAAATTAGGCTGCTACGCTACATTTATTACTCTTGCTGAATGCTTTTTAGATGTAGGCCTATCTGCTATTTGATTTCTTTGAGACAAATATTGAGCTGCGAAATGATTATTCTTTTTACAGGCATTGCACACTTTTCCCCAAGCTGGACAAGACTCTCTACCTCCAAAATGTGGATAACTTCCACCCTACATAAATTTGTGTTGGTATTTTTCCCAAACTGACTACATCTGCAAATTCACAGTTCTTTGTGTTTTTGTCGTAGACATGAAGCACAATTATCTAATGTCTTTGTCGACACGTGCTTCATTTGGAGGAATACATATAATTCATGCTCCATGCTTTTCTTTGGCAAAAAATATTCCGTTAATTTCATTTTTGAAGTTGCAGAATCTGTATTAGTAGTGGCATAGTGTTCAAGCCGAGCATAGAAGTGGCGTTACAGGGGGTAATGACGTCACAACCAACGCTTATGACGTCACTTCCGGTCCAAGATGGCTGCACCCATAGGGTGACTCCCCAAGATGACCAAGCCCCAAAATGGTGTCTACACACTGTGGAAGTGACGACATAACGTACGGGCTTCCCTTTCTTGTCACTTGCGACCTAGGTCACAAAACAAATCTTTGGTGTGAGCTGGGATTTTCATCACACGTTAGTAGTAGGAAAATGCGATTTGGCCACAGACAGACAGGAATCGCCAAGATGGCCGCCCCCATGCAAACCAGAAGTGCCGCCATTTTCCAAGCGGTTGTTGCCATGGTAACCGGAACCGGACGTGCCACCATTTTGAATTACGTCACATCCTGTCGGAAGTGGAACCGGAAATGCCGGTTTTCAGTTTCAATTTCCGAAATTATTTTAAAATGCCCATAACTCGGGAACCGTTCGTCCCAGAGCAAAGGGAGCGAAATTTGGTCCCATGCATGATGCCCCGCCTGCATTCGGCCTCGGCTATCAGTTGGCCCTCCCAAAATTCAGGTTTTTGAGAGTTGGCCCACCCCCCATGTTTCGACTCAAATGGCCATAACTCTGTAACCGTTGGTCCTAGAGCGAAACGGTTCAGGATTTGGCTTCCCCCGGCTGTAACCTACGCGTTGACCTCCCCAGAAGTTAGGTTCTCAAATTTTGGCAAGTTGGCCCACCCCAATAACTCGAGAACCGCTGGTCCTAGAGCAAAACAGTTCGGGATTTAGCTTTTTCGGACCATGCCCTACGTGCAGCCCACCCCAGAAATCGGGTACCTCAAATTTTGGCAAGTTGGCCCACCCCAATAACTCAAGAACTGCTGATCCTAGAGCAAAACCGTTCGGGATTTGGCTTCCCGGGCTGTGCTCTACGTGTGGACCTCGTCGAAAGTCGGGCACCATCATTTTGGGGAAGTTGGCCCACCCCAATAACTCGGGAACCATTACTCCTAGCCCGGAACGGTTCGGAATCTAACCTCCCTTAAACCCCAGACCTCAGTGACTCCATCGCAACACCGCCGCTGAGTCCATTTTTTGGTTTCCCCGCATCATCGGATACTGAGCCGCTCCACCACCTCGAACAGATTAGTGTACCCTTCATTGAAATAGTACAGTACGGCCAAGCAATATTGCCCACACAATACCTCGTCGGCCACTTGTATCCTCCTCGGGTTCCAGACGATTTTCCTGTTTCCGAGGCAACTGTAGAGTTCCGCGGATGGTTTTAAGCCGAACGAAGCGAAGTACAGGGCGCACGACCCCCCCCTTTAGATAATACGCGGTCCAGTGAGTTCCATCCCCGTCTCTCGAGTCCTGCAATTCAGTATACCGCATGCAGACGCTCTGGGACGCGCGGGGAGCAGGCCTTTTGAATAAACTCCTCTGAATGTGCGGATCCCCAACGTTTTAGCGTATCCGACGAGGTCCAAGTTCGTCAAGGCCCTGTTCATAGGAACCCCGGCTTCAGTTAAAACCCTCAACCACACCGCGGGACTTTTTATTTTCTGCCCAGTCCCCTGCCCGTCTTCGAAGCAGCCAGGGCTTCCATCTTAGCGTTGCGTCGGCTTTATTTCTTCGAGCTGTCTCAAGTTGGCCTTGGAGTCGTTG
This sequence comes from Lithobius niger, assembly GCA_023313725.1. Lineage (NCBI taxonomy): Eukaryota > Metazoa > Arthropoda > Chilopoda > Lithobiomorpha > Lithobiidae > Lithobius > Lithobius niger. The sequence continues at coordinate 7,414 of JAHWFP010192554.1, forward strand.
ACAGCTTTGGCGATTCCTGCCGCTCCGCCTCCTACCGCTCCGAGGGCGGCGAGGATTGCGAGGAGCAGGAGAAGAGAGCCCCCTTTCCAGACTTGGGTACGCAAGAATTTCAGATTCAGTCCCCGGCCCGTAGTTCGAGCCTTTCGAATTCTCGACTGCTGCGTTTTGGTGGTCGGTAGGGATACGTTGGTCTTCCACTTCAACTGGGAGTTGGACAGACGAACGCTCGGTGTTTTTCCGGCCTTGAGTTGTCGAAGCATGCCCCGCTTCTGGGAAACCGACAACTGGAGGGGAGTCGACGAATAGAGAATTGATGGACTCGTTTATTTATCTTTTTTCCCCCACTCACGTCACGACTTCGACTTTGATCCTGTCCAACTTAAGGGTCATGCGCCGGTCGCTGATAACCAAGGCATAGCATCGGGTGCTGCCCGGCACTTGAGCTCCGAATTTGAACCACAGAGTCACGTCGATCACGCTCGATTTAAGCCTTTCGTTCTGCTTCGAGCAGTCAATGCAGATCAGGGAAAAGATCTTACCGAAGCTCGCGACGCCGAAAGCGGGCCCAATTACCGGCTCGCCGTAGTACTGGTTCCTGAAGTTCAGCAGGTCTTGATACGCGTTCGAGATGTTCCCGCTGGCAAAGTCCGCATTCATGTCGAGAAATGGATATTGCTCCGAGTTCAGTTTAACGTGCACATCTGTTAGGCTGCAGTGATCGAATACTGCCGGATTTTTCTTCTGGTCCGTTTCCCTCGCAGTCTGGAACCCATTTATCACGTATCTCGGCTTCTCGATAGAACTCGTCGTGATCAATCTCCAGGTACAGCTAGTCGTGGTGGGCAAATCGAGCATGTCCGAGTACCAGTGTTTGAAAGCCATGGGTACGGTGATCCCGGCATCCACCAACCTGTACAGCCTATTTTTCTGCGCCTCCGAAGGGGTGACGTGGGGGAGGCGCCAGGACACTTGCTCCAGGATGATCTTTCCCGGGGCTACTCCGGTGTCTCGGAAGATGGCATTCACATCCGCGGCCCGCATCAGAATCAGCGTTTGCTGAACCCCGTAAATCGCTTTCGTGTAGTCCTCAAAGAATCCCAGGAGATGGGGAGTGGGATGATGTAAGCGAAGGATCCTTTCGAGGAGTGGGCACTCAGAAGGACGTCTCTCTTGTACTTGAAGACCACGTTCGTCCCGTCATCGGCCGTACTGGCGCTGGCTCCGTCCAGGAACCATCCCCTATCCGCTAGGTGGGTCTGGTCTTGCAGGCCATAGGCGACAATTCCCTTAATGGTGCTGGCGAACCCCGGGTGATTGATCTCATCCACGGTCTTGCCCCCTATCTGGTACTTGAGGTTCGAGAACAGGTAGGCTATCGCGTTGTTCACGAGGGCTATCTTGTCGGTGGCCGCGTAAGCTGACCCGTCGCTCGCTTTTACCAGGGCGCCCTTCACGTACAGGTAACTCCGGTGGGGATGGGTGAAGAGGTCCTGGTTCTGCACCACTATTCTCAGTTCCGAGTTCACGCTGTTCAAGTTCGTCCCAACTATCGGGGTGTAGTTGTGGTAATTGTACTCTACCACGGACTCGTCCAGGGTAAAAGGCTCCTGGACGTTTAGGTATCCTTCTACGGTCTCCATTTTGCGTTGGGGACGAGGCTGTCGAGATAGGCTGCGTTCGATGGAGTCAGAACTTGCCGACGTTTAGCTCTGGATTCGGTAGGTGGGGCGTAGGTTGTTGTGTGGGGGATGGTTTGTTGGGTTTGAAGTCCAACATTTAAAGGATACCGTATACCATTTTATACGGGAAAAAAATTCCATCTACCGCTTCCTCAAGTGCAGTCTCACGGTCACGGTCTCGCCCCGCAAATTAAGTGGACGATCGTCCTGGTCGGTTGGCCACATTCTGATCGAGTGAATGATGTTGCTCGTTACTGGTAAATATATCAGGTTGTGGGGGGACTACACTATCTTGTATCCCGGTGCGCAGTTCGGAAAAAACGAGTACAGGGTCGGTTGCCTCGACCCGTTCACGTAAGAATTGCCTACCAGATCGCAGTGTACCAAGATGGAATTGACATCGAGGATGTTGGCCATGTTCTTGGCGATGCTGATACACTGTACGTACACTCGGGGTTCGAATCCGAATAACTTCCCCACGGTTGTCGGGTCGTCAGTGGAGAAATCCACCTTGTAGAACTTGTCAGTGATATGCAGCTCACATTTCAGAGTGTTGGGGTTGCTGACGATGCGAATGTGAGAGGCGTCTTTTGGGATGTCCCAATGCCCGTGCTTCTTCAGTTCCCCGTAGACGTGTTTTTCAATCGCTTCCAGTTCGTAGGAACCTTACGGGATGACGAGTTTCGTCCACTGCCTACCGTTGTTGTGGCTGTACCGAAACGTGTCCGACTCGAAGGCTTTCACGTTCGGGATGGAGTTGTACGTATCCAAGTTGACCAGGGCAATCTCCCATCCCTCCTTGTCGTCCGCGAGCAGTAGAGGCGTTGAAAACCTGGTGGTTAAATCCGCGGTGTTCGAGGAAAGAACTATGGAGGAGGAAGGCATCATTTCCCATACGTCGAACGAAACGAAAGTGGTCTTGGGCATCGCTCTTTAGCCCTTTATTGATTATTTTTTTCCTAACATCTCCCAAACTCTTCGATGAACCTGCGGTGCTCGGCATCCGATAAAAGACCGTTGGCTTTTAACTCCGCGTAAATGTGTACGATTTCCTGGTCTAGCGAGGTGTTCCCGGCATCTCTCGAAGCCCTGATCAGTTTCAGTCTTTCGCACAGATCGTTCGGGTCTCTGTAAAACCCATATCCTTCCCCTCGTTGAGCCGGTTGTGCCGCTTAACGGACTTAACGTGCGTTGCGTATCCTTCCCCCTGTCGAATTGTTTGTTGCTGGGGCCCCTTCTCCTTACCGAACACCGGTTTAATGAAGGTCGCGTACTTGTAACCCGCGCTCGACTTCAGTCTCTTAGATTCGGGATCGTGGTCTCGGTAGACCGCGCTGCTTCTCCTGAGAATGTCGTGATAATCCAACAGACTCGGGTGATCGTCGGTCGGTTTACGGGGGTTCTTGAGCATGATCAACTGCCACAACTCGTCGGTGCTCCTGTACTTTTTCTCTCCCACTACCACGTCGTCCCCTTCGAAGTCCATGTCCGCGGAACCTATCTTGTACCGTTTCGCTTCCGGGTCGTACCTTATACCGAAAGTGGGGTCGGTGAGGGTCTCCCTAGTGGCGAACATGGTCAGGTACTCGGTATCAAGCGGTCTCAGTTGCACGGTGTCGAGCAAAGAAGTCTCTTCTTCCAAGTATCTCATTCGAGCGCTCGATGTCATGGCTTCGACTTGCATGAGCGAGGCGGAGGTGAGTGCTCCCATCGAGCTGGATAACCGCCTCATCGCCCCGGCATTAAAAGCCAACTCGGATTCCGAGTCTTCGTCTTCCCCATCTTCCTCCCTGTTATAGCCGGGTCCGGTCGCAGCTTCCAAGGCCCTCTGAATGTTCCAAAGTTTTCCCCGTGCTGTATGTGCTGTTTCTGCTGCTATGCTTCGATGGCCAGCAGCTCCTTGAGCGGCCGCCTCCTTGCTGTCAATCGCTCGGAGTTTGGTCTGCTCTCAGATGGGGTTCGTGATCGGTTTGAAAATTTTCGTCAGGTGTGTTATTACCCAAGTGTTGGTTTTTCTTAATTAACCATTTTGTGGTATGGAGCCTAAGTTTTCTTGGGAATTGAATAAGTTTCCTAAATGTTAAATAGTGTAAATAATTG
>JAHWFP010192631.1:0-22454 GCA_023313725.1 Lithobius niger
CTCCAGCTATAATCAACATCTACGAGGTCTCGAATCACTAGCTATCCGGCATGAGTTGTCTGAAAACAAGCCCCTTATGAACCTTCAGGGACCATCAAATCCCTTAATTAAGAGTATTATTAGTCAGGAGCAGCTTACAAGACGATGGAAAGAAGACGGTTAAAATAAAGCAAAATCGACAAGAGTATTGTATAATGTATATTAATTAAGGCTGTACCGAACGAGAATTTTTCTGCCGAACCAAACCGAACAAACCTTAAATAAGCCGAACACCGAACACTTCTGAACCAAAAAAAATGCACCAAACCAATCTATCTTAAACTAAAATGTAAAAGAACTCAGTTCACAAAAATTCATCAAAAAACAAGTTTCTTAACAAATGTAGGTATTTTCACATGGACTTGTAAGTCCATAGATGTTGAAACTCTGTTTAAACAAAAAAAAATCTCCACTACTTTTACATTTTTCCCTTATAACTTCTGAAACGTTAGAGCTAGGAACATGTGGTTTGGACCAACAGAAAGCTGGCGAAAAAAACCTTCAAAATGGTGTATTCCAACATCAAAATCCGTCAATTATAAGTGAAAATATGTTTGGTTTGGTATTTTATGTTTGAAAGACCGAACACCGAACCAAACCAAACCGAACCGAACACCCTCTGTTCGGCCATGTTCAGTTCGGTTTGTTTGGTTCAGTACAGCCTTAATGTATATAGAGTACTATGTAAATATTGTAGGGTATGGGAGTGCCGAATTTAAATAGTGTTTGATGAGAAAGAGCGAACTTTTAAGCCATGATGCTGCAATGACATGAATAGAAGTTTGTGCAGTAGCAGGAGAGCCTGAAGAAGATAGGTGAACTCATTCTGTGTGATTGGTCAACAGCCTGGCGAAAATTTGCTGATACAGTGGGTAATGGTTCGTTTTCAATAAGAGCGTAGAAATGTGTGTCGTTTTTCATCAAATTTTGTTGTCATTCAAAGTAATATGGTTGTTAAGGGGTGAAATCTCGTTGAGGTGTAAACATTATAAACCTTCAAGACATCACCTTCATCTTTCATCCACTCGTTCTAAATTTTAACTCCACCTCCTGTTGTCGAAGTCCAGCATCACCACAGGAAATATTGAGACACGCTACTACATTTTAACAGTAGGGTGAGAATTGTAGCTTAAATTTTTATTACTAATCAGATTGCACTTTGATGCGTTGGAGGAGTGTGCTTTTAACCTGTGAGAAGATTTTCATGTCAATTTCTATTTAGCAATTAATCCGTATATGGAAAATCTTCCATAACCTGTTAAGTGATTACCACGACAGTAAAGGCCTCAAAAGGAAAACTACGTGCAAAATACAAGGTAACTACATCGTACAATCTAGATGCTTCATAACGGCTGCTAGAACGTCATTTCTTTATTTTTCAAAAGAAAAGATTTTTTCAGAAAGAAACACAGCTTTTAGGTAACTTTGTGCTGCCACTAAACTACGAAACAAGTACTACGTATCCAGCTGTAGCATCTAATGGTAGAATCACAAACTTAAGCAAACAAACAATTTCACTACGGACATGAAGGAAATTATTTGGCTCTTAAAAGTCGCTGCCAAGTAATTCAAGCTAAAAGTAAGTTTGAATGCTACTGCTTGACTATGCTTACATGCAAAGCAATTGCTTGCCGCTTCATTCAAGTACGCTACATTTTTTCCTGTATTTTATTTTTCATTAAAATTAAAGTAGCTTGCATACAAGACCTGTACAATGATTTGCTTTCCGGCATATGATGTGTAGAAGTGAACTTAAAGAGAACAACTTCATTGCGAAGATTAAGACCAAATCGGAAATCGTATTACAAAAAAGGTTTGTTGTGTACCTTAATATCGGAATTGCTGAGATCTTTTTCAGAACGATGCTTAAGGCACTCTATTCGTTTCCATGATGATTCTCCTGGACAACCAATACGCTTAGCAAATATGATACTTGTATTTCGTGCACGTTCGAGATCTGTGATAGCTGCCCAGTCTGCTAAGGCGGATCCACTCTGCGCAATAACTTTCAAAACGTAGTCTGGAAAAAAATATTAAAAAAATAATCACATAAAACCTCACTTCAAATATTAATGAGTTAGGAGATACCGAGCTTGTGAGATAAACAATGGAAGGATAGATGCTATTTTTTTTTTTATTTAGCACAGAATCACATGAATAGAAAAGAAAGCTAACTTCCAGTAAAAAATTCTTAACAGCTTTGGCATTTTGTATGCACCGTTCCGATGACATAGCATTCCAAAGCTACTTTGTAGCATAGTATACGCATAATTTCAAATAAATAAAGATATCTGTACCAATATCTTCTGCACATTTTCTACTATCAATACTCAGAAAATGTTGGGGCTCAAATGACAGTCTTCTTCACGCAAAATAGAAAAATTACGTCACTATGTCATGCTCGATTGTCATTACGATCGTCTGCTTTTTGAATCAGCGGTCGAGCGTAGCCTCCACCACTTGCAAGGCCGGTTCTGCACTTCTCGTGCAGCTCACCATTAAACTCACTATGGAGCAGAAACTGTATTCCATGATTAGATTAGATGGTCCTTGGATATTCATCATTTCAACCTTCTCTCGGATGTGATGTTGAATAGCCAGGGACTCCAGCGATGTGCATTTGAGGAGCCTGGAGTCCCTTGCTATTCAACACCACATCCGAGAGAAGGTGAACTGATGAATATCCAAGGTCCATCCAATCATGGATTACATTTTCTGCTCCATAGTGAGTTTAAAGGTGAGCTCGCGAGAAGTGGAGAACCGGCCTTGTAAGTGGTGGAGGCTACGCTTGACCGCCGATTCAAAAAGCAGACGATTGTAACAACAATCGAACATGACATAGTGACGTGATTTTCCTGTTTTGCCTGAAGAAGACTGTCGTCTGAGCCCCAACATCTCCAGAGTATTGACATTCGAAAATTGCAGAAGATATTGATGCAGATATCTTTATTTATTTGAAACTGTGCGTATACTGTGCTATGAAGATGATGCCCGTATTTAAAAGTAAGCGCTACTACATTTTTAGAATCCATAGGTTCCCACATAAAAATATGTTTTGCACCTTGTACATGAACTATAATTGAAAGAGAAACACCTCAATTTTGTAAGCAACTTGGTTGTTGGGTTCTGTTTAATGGCAATGCCATTTCAGTTTAAAGAGCATTGCTATGTATGCAGTTGGCTTAACAATGAGAACAATGCCTTACATTTTAAGTTGTTGGCAACTTTGATAATGGTAATCGGTAATGGTATCAGCAAAAGTGCATGGACGCACATACAAGCACAGGGACTTGGTATCACACATGACGTGCTGCCTGGATAAGGACTATTATACTATAATAAAGGGCAAAACAAAACCAGCACCAGAAATACTTTCATAAAACAATCCGTACCTGTATTGAGCATTATTATTAAATTTTTATGGTTCGCGCTATGACAATCACCTGAATTATTGATACCTTGTCTCACGCTCAAAGTCATTAGTTGTACCACTACATTGTCCAGAGCAATCTGAGAAGCTTTTTAGCCTTTACTCCGAGGCTAACTTTTGGTAATGGCCAGGGCTTTTACCTCTGAAATTAGGCCTACGCCATTTTTTCAATTCCCGAGTGAGAAAGCCTATGGCTGCAACATGGCTGCCATGAACAAGTTGCATGCCTAACGAAAATTAATTGTATTAAAAAAAACTATGGGGTCTAGGAGTATAAAAATTGGCAGACGTAATAATTATATTGTAAATTATTGACCAGAAATATAATTGGGACCATCGTCCTACGTTTTCATTATTCAAAAAAAAATACTGAAGTTAGACTACGTGAACAGGGCTAACGAAAGTTTCAACTTACAGTACTCAGAATGATAACTGTAATAACAACGCGTGTTATTACTTCCAAAATCATTATTTTATGTTTTATTACCGTAATAATAGTTTAGAGTTGCTTTATTTCTTCGAGATTCACGATCGATTACAGCTCACTACCAAAGCGTTGCCGGATGCCATAATGACCGGCTGCCCGCAATGCGACGCGCTCCTGCCTAGCGCCAATGGCTGCAACCTTGACTTGATTTGCATAACGTCACTCACGAACGGCCGAAGAGTCACGTGCCGCGAACAAGCCAATCAGCGGTCGCGATAGCTCGCGAGGCCGAAGCGTTTGAAAAACGGCCGTTGAAACCGGACATTTCATTGGAGGAATACAGGCAATGATGTTGGAGTTAATGACGTCATTTTTCGCGGACCAAAAAATTGGGAATCCCCTCTCTCGAACGCGACCAAGATGGCGGCTGTACGTTGTGTCGTTCCGGAGATACGATCGTTTGAACCAAGGGCTATTTTCAGCAAATAAACGCAATTACACGTCCATTTTGTCGACGATGCGAACAATAACATTTACTTAATTAAGGTAATAAACAGATGATATTAAATTAAATTAACCTAAATAAACCGAAGATATACCTAATTCAATCGAAGTTACGCCTCCGATGTACGCAATAGGAATTTTTTTTTAAGAGGGCGTAGAACTCGGCTGAACTGGGCTAACGATACATCGTCGTGTCGGCTTTTTCGCAGTGGAATTGCGATGATATCATATCATCGCTTAGGCCTAAAAGGGTTAATAACAACACTCAACACAGGTACGGACTGTTCTACGAAAGTGCTTCTGGCGCGAGTTTTGTTTCGCCCCTTTCATTACATACATGGTCCTTTCCATGTTGCGCGTGATGTGTGATGCCAAGTCCCTGTGCATATAAGCAAAACTTAATATTTGATGACTGAAATACTTAGATGAAAATGAGAATATTCGCCTTCATCAGAAGAACAATTCACTATGATCAGCTTTGTAGGTATTTTTAACGGCGCCTCTGAAGACAACATACGTTCTCATTTTTATGCATCTGACACGCTGAAAAGGCTGAGAACACTATAGCAACGACTTTATACGTCCGTCTGTCTGCCCCTCCATCGCCTTTTCCCTTTTTAACTCCGGAACGGTACCACATAGAGACATAGAATGTAAGGTTCTCACTATTACATTTAGTGTCCAAATTTAGTTGAAAGGAATAAAAAAAAACCGAAAATATAAAGTAGAAGTGGCCCACAAGTGGCCAGAAATGACTGACAAGTGGGCCGATCATCTATGGATTGGTACCGGACAGAGAGAAATGGTTTTAGCCATTAGATTTAGCGTCCAAAAATTAGTCAAAACTAAGGCGCACCGATACCAACTTTACCGAACTGATACTGAACCGGCTTTTTTTTTATTTTGCCAATACCATAACCTATATGCCAAAAATTGAATCCCTAATTTGTCACCAACGGCAGTTTTGTACAAGTCCAATAATTATTAAAATTTAAAAAAATTTAAATAGTAACCCACAGTAAACACATAGCTAGTGATTTCCTGAGCAAAATACCACAAACTGCATGTCATAATCTCGAACGGTTCCAGAGTTATCGATTATTTCTGCGAAAGTTGCCGATACAAACACTGCATATATCACCAACCGATCCAATCCAGTATCGGTGCAGTCGTAGTTAAAACGAATAAAAAAAAAACTTTAAGTATGAAGCGGAAGTGGCTTGAAAGTAGCGGAGGTGTCGGAAGTGTACAGAAGGCAGGTGGCAACTAAGTAGTCGCTGCAGCGGCTTGTTTGCACTGCTTCCATTTTTTTTTTATTTATTGTTCTAAGTCATCAAGAAGTGGCAAAGCCAGCTGTGTGCAAAGACTATACAAATGATTAAACAACATCATAACTTCCGGCAATGTAAAATTAGCCTAATAAGATATAAATTAGAGTAACATGAAAAAAAGGGAACAAAATACGTACACAGCGATTTTAGTAATTTATCGTGTAATGGCATGTCAAATGTTATAATTTAAATAATGCATAAAAAGCTCAATAACACCTATAAAGTCTCATGTAATAAATAAGTATATTATTATTGATAATACTATCAATAAATCAATAACAGTATCAACTTGAACTTGAAGCTACACCAATAAGAAGCTTAATAGCTTTTGGCGTTGGGAAGGCGTTTACCAGTTCTTGTAGTGGTACGGGTCTAAGACACCAGGCAAGTAGACATCTGGGCATCTTTTGAAGCATAGGACAGAAGGTGCCCGTACAACATCAGCAGGGAGCCTCTTCCATAGGGAACAAACCAGGAATGGCAGGGAGAGTTGGCGCACCTGCAAGTTAAATCGCCATTGGAAAAGCTTTTTCCTGTTGTTCCTGGAGGCTTGGCCCTCATTGAGTGTGAACCATGTTGCTGTGATATTGCTTGGATCATGTAAGCACTTGTATGTAAAGATCAGATCCCCTCTTGATCTCCTGTCAAGCATACGTAGTTGGCAGTCATAATACCTTCAGGCGCTCTGTGTAAGGTAAGTCGTAGAATCCGTTGACGACTTTGGTAGCATGTCGTTGCTCCCTTTCGATTTTGTCTCCGTCACCCTCAAATTTAATCCACCAGGCTTGGTTGCCATATTCCAGAATAGTGCGTACAAGCGTGCAGTAGAGCCGGAGAAAGGTTATTCTATCGGGGAACTACAAATTTCTTTTAATGATCGCCAGTGACCTACATGTGCTTTGGAGACCACGTAGTTGATGTGCTTGAGAATGAGAGCTGGGAGTCAACGATGATCCCAAGGTCTTTTTTGGCTGCTGCTATGTTGCGATGGGGGGAGCACCTAGTGTCGCGGAGAAGTTGATTAAGTTATTGGAACCAAATAGGACAATGGCACACTTGGCTGCATTCAGAGACATTTTTATCTTGTCAACCCAGCTTGCGAATTTGTGGATGTCATTTTCCAAAAAGTCCATTTGGTCACTGTCGGTAACTGTCGAGAACATTTTTGTATCGATCATCAAGGAAAACACGGTGGTCACTTTTCACTACTTCTGATACGTCATCAATAGAATAATGAAACGTAATGGGCCAAAGACTGATCCTTGAATGGTTCTCTACCTTCTGGGACGAGGAAGTGAAGCCATCAATAACGGTGCATTGCTGTCTTCCTGTTAAAAAGTCGGCAATCCACTGGATGGTTTTGCCACCATTGTATCTTTTGGCGACCTTATTGATCAGTAGGTCATGTGGAATAGTATTAAAAGCTTTGGCAAGGTCAAAGTAAGCTGCTGCAACTGGGAGATGCTCGTCGACCCATTCTGTGACTCGGTCAAGGAAGTGCACGAGGTTGTGTACAGTAGAAAAATCTGGCAACCCACCATACTGGTTAAGGTGAAGGAGTTTCTTAGTAAGCAGGTGATCTAGAATATAATTAACAACCATCTTTTAATATTTTTTTAAAGTGGTTGTAGCTTGTAGTTTTGTCAGAATTTGAGCTGGCCATTTTGTTCACTGGCTTTGTGTGTGGGAACAAAAGCTGTCAATCTTTTACTTATTTCCTACAGCTTATTTATCCACATTATTTATATAATGCCTCTTATACCTTCCCCAAACCCACCGAAATTCCGACATGCAACCGAGTATGGCCAGTTCCAGGAGTCGAAATAACCAGGTGTAAAGATGCAATCCGCACTACTGAATAGCAAGGATAATATGGATTTGGGAAATCCATATTACCCTTGTGAATAGGGATAGTCCGATATCGGTATCGGTATTTATCGGTATATTTGCCATATCGGTGTCGGACCACTTTGAGGCTTCCGATACAGATATTCGTTATGCTTTTATGCCAAGAAACGCAACCGTTTTTCCCACAAAACTGACACAAAGTGCGTTGAAATCAACGACTCAAGTGAGATATGCAAACAAGATTGGTAATGAAATGATCGTATCGGATCGTTCTTAACGGTTCACCCGTCATCAGTATCAGATCGGATCAGTAAAAACTCGTATCGGCCGATCCCTAGCACTGAATCAAAAAGCACAACTCAAACCCTTGTGCCAGAGTGCAGTAGAACTCTGTAGCTCAAAACATTTAATTAATGACCACTGTGACGATGTATTTATCCATTAAATTATTATACTCGAAGAAATAATAAATTCCAGGTTTGAATTTATGATTAATTAAGAATTGTACTCTACATATCTTAGCACAGCTTAGACGAAATTTCATGCTTCTATTTTTTCAAAAATATATCAACGGAGGGTGCAGACAAACCCTGCAGCAGCCACTTGTCACTCAATGCCTACTCATACTGACGCACACAAGTTAAAAAAAATAATATGGCAACTACGCAAGTAGGAAATGTATAAATGTGTCTCCAAATCAGCGGAGTCTGAGAAGTGGTAAAGAAGTCTTTCTCTGGAAATGATTAAGTTATTACAACACATGCAGCTTATTGATAGTCAGTTTACCAAATTCAAACCTCCCTCTCATGTGTCACATGTCCCACTGATCTCTATGGAACTAGCGGCGTGGGTCTACTTAGGTTCAAGCTTGGAGGACGTCAGGTCATCGTGTAGGAAACTGTCAATTTGGTTGTAGAACGGCCCAGTGAGGTGCATGAGTGGAATTCAACGATTGAATTTGGTAAACCGACTGTCAACATTAGACATGTTAGACCGTCAAGTTTTATGAGGAAAATAGCAATACTTGCGGTATTCAGTGCAATTTGATTCATTTTATGTTGTTTTGCAGCAATTATGGACTTTTTGCATGCGCCTCATGAAGTGTGAGTCACTTAGTTGGAAGACCTAATTGTTACCACATAAAAATTCCATCATTGAATATTAAGGCTGTACCGATACCAATACCAGCATCGGTATCGGGACCGATACCATGGTATCGGTACTGATTCGGTGGCGACAAAATATGCCCGATACTTCCCTCCGATACCACGGGCTTGGCACAAAATACGCTGGCCAAAAAAAAAAAAACGCAAGCGCCACACCAAAAACAATAGTATTATTCTTATTGTTGTAGCACTCGTGGGGGTGCGGTTTTTTTTTTGGGGGGAGGGGAGTATTTTGTACCAAGCCCCCGAGTCCGATACCGCTAACATTTGACTTGAACACATCCATGGAAACATGTCACAATATTTTTGCCGTAATCAGAAGTGCTCTATATTTTTTAAAATTTGCATGCTGTCTTATTTTTTTACCAATATTAAAAGTGTGTTAAAATGTAAATCGTGAAGATACGCCTAAAGCTTAACAATAGGCTAGCTATGTTTATAACGATTTTATATTTTTGAATTGTTTCGTTTTGCACAAGTTTTTTGGGGGGGAGGGGAGGGGGAGTATCGGTATCGATCATGCCGGTACCACAGGTATTGGTAACGGCACTGAATCGGTGAGGCCGAAACGTGGTAACGGTACAGCCTTATTGAATATGGGACTTTAAAAATGCCCAGAAGTTAATGCATGCATCTACGAGTTAACCTTTTTCGGCCGTCAAAACTGTCGAAATACCTCTGCATTGGTTACCAAGCAGAACAACACAGCTAAGTACTTTGTGGATGGATGATTGAATTAGTGAATTGCCACTGCATACTAACGCAACCTTTTATAAACTGCTGAAAAACTTACCTCGAGTCCTAGGAGATATTAGGTGCAAACCAGCACTTGCCCCACCGGCTCCCGGTCCGAACAGAGTTATCCGTGCACGGTCGCCCCGAAAATGAAAAATGTTATCGTGAACCCATCGAATTGCCATCGCCTGGTCTAGCATTCCATAATTTCCAGGTGAAGCTTCATCACCTGTACTAAGAAACCCTAAAAAATAACATATCGCAAACAATTACAATTATTCATACGACCTAATCACAACATTCATTACTATACTGTTGTAACTTGTAATATTACCTTCAAGAGACAATAACTGACTAATATGCGTTATAAGTTATAACAACAGTAATATGCAAATAAAGTAAAATAAATTAGACTGATGAATTAGGCTATCATTGCAGCACTCGCATTAGTTTTGGTCTAGGACTAAATTAAAACTTTAGCAATCAGTGACATGTACATGGCATGCCAAATTCTTATCCGTAAATTGCAAAACTACGGCAACTTTATGATATTGTTGTGTTTAACTCTCTTTACTCTTTTTCATCGCGTGAAAGAATTTTTCACTTTGGGGTGGCACACATTTTCTCTATAGGAGAATCGTCAGCAGGACGATTTACCACGGGCAGTGGAAGACGGTTTGCACACAAATTACACTAACATTTTCACTGTATTTGTCAATTTTTGATAAAGTGTCCTTTCGATACACCACTTTACTCAATTCGACAAGAACTTTCAACTGATACAAAAGCCAAATGATTCGGTTAAAGCACTAAAGCACTGAGAAGTTATTTAATGAGAACTTGTAAATATGTGGATGATCATCACACGATACGATGGAAAGGCTGCAGACAGTTTTTTCCCTACACGGTACAGTGAAAGCAAGTTCTATTCTGGGTAAAGTTTCTTAAATATATGGTATGCATGACTTTTTTGCAAAAGCAATCAAGGACTTTTATAAGACCAATAAACATTTTTTCAAGGACTAATATTAAATTAAAAACAGCAAAATGGCGTCGATTACTTTGAGAGTCAATGGATTCATGATCAAGCACACTCGTGATTTTAATGCAACAGTCTCAAAAAAGCGAAATACCAGTCAATTTCGTCGTAAGAGAAAGAGTGTATAGTGTTCCTTGTGGTGGCTGCGACTCGGTCTATATAGGAGAATCGAGAAAAGGTGTAAGAAATAGAGTGAGGCAACATATGGCGGATACGAGATAAGAGGACGAGGAAAACAGTGTTGCAGCCCACCATTGGGCCACTCGACATTGTATAAATTGGAAGAAGACCACAACACTGATAAAGTCAAACTCTGTTAGTGATAAACAGTTAAACACTCAAGATGCCTGGAGTCCCTAGCCATTGTAAGGGAGATGGGAGATTGCTAATAATTAAGGCTCGGCCGATACCGATATTGGCATCGGTATCGGAACCGATACTAGCGGTATCGGTATCGGATCGGATCGGCTGACTGTTTTGGTCAAATATAGGTTTTTGCGATATCTTCGCCAAAAATTGTCCGTTTTTAATGTTCCAATCCACCATTTTAACTGTTTTTTCGAGAGCTTTCCAATGGTGCTAATTTCAGAGTGATAGCTTCAGTCGTTCTCAAATTATTTAACAAGAACCAAAAACAGGTTCCAAAAAACACACTTTACTTCAAGGTGCTTGCTCACAGAGCTTTGAGACTCGGAATTTTTCATCATATTTTGTTTCTGAATATTGAAGAAACATTAACTTTACTGGAAGTAATGCACTGAAGTATCGGCATCGGTATCGGTGATGTAGCATCGGACCGTATCGGTATCAGATCGGATCGGTCAAAGTTGGTATCGGCCGAGCCTTACTAATAATCTACAACCACCATCGAACCAGCCATCCAACATTTGGTGAGGAGCAGTTTGGCTAAGAGACTGAAACCACGTTGGAATGGCAGACCTAACGGGTAACAACAAGTCTAACAAGTGCAGGAGGCTACGGACGTGCAAGATTCGAATCCTTTACAACAACAGTGCAGTGTAATGTA
Source organism: Lithobius niger (assembly GCA_023313725.1). Classification (NCBI taxonomy): domain Eukaryota; kingdom Metazoa; phylum Arthropoda; class Chilopoda; order Lithobiomorpha; family Lithobiidae; genus Lithobius; species Lithobius niger. The sequence continues at coordinate 11,547 of JAHWFP010192631.1, forward strand.
AAACTAGTCTAAAAAACTTTTCTTTGGCCTGAAGAAGACAGTAGGAAGGAAAATATTACATTTCTTCAAAACTGTCGAAAATTTGCGACGAAATTGACTGGTATTTCATTTTTTCGAGACTGTTGCTTTAAAATGGCGAGTGTTTTTTTATCGGGGGCCAACATTAAAGTAAAAGTTAACCCTCCCATCTTAAATTTCAGTATCGTTAATTAAGACATTTAAAAACCATGTGAGAGGTACGGAAACCACTCAGGCTTTACAGTTATTACGTAGTAATGTGTCTAAATCTTCATTCTAGCAGACGAATTCTTCGTTCGTGCGGTCAACACATCCCAGTCGCGTTCGCGTGACGTCACACTTCATCACCTGTTGGCGCATGCGCCCAGGCAGAGCACCCGGTTCTCATTCCATTCCTCACCACTACTGCTAGCAAAGAACAGCATCGCAGATTCTTTTCAAATGAAGCACGTGCCTCTCCCTCCCCACGAGCAACAAGTGGACACTGTCCAATCGCTTATCTGCCCAGCATTTCGCGTAGAGTGGATTACCGCCTAGCTGAACGAACTTTCACGATTCTTTGTAGGGTACTGAGTCACGGTAGGGTACGTTCTTGAATACTTTAATTTAATAAATCACGCAGAGATTGAATTTTTTTCAAGCTGCTATGGTCAGAGCGTTCGGTCTCGCAGCCGCCATGTTAGAAGCACAACCCGGCGCGCACTCGCTAGTATGCTACGATGACGTCATTCCTCCAAGGTCCAAGGTGATGATGTGTCACGTCAGTACCAAGCGAGGAAATCGCGTTCGCTGTCTCGCGCTGTGGAAACATCAAACTTAGATTTTAAATTAACTATTGCGTAATTAATACGAATGTTGTAACTTCGCGCAACTTGCATCTTGTTTTATTCGTACTTAACTAATAATAGTAAAATTTAAGATATAAGGGTTTAGTTTTCCTTTAAGCAACAAACTTGCTCAAATACAACTGTTCAGCTTATAGAGCCTATTTTCACTGGGGAAAAGTCAATAAGACTTCACCAAACACTGAAATGATCCTGTTTTAATAGTGCACGGAAAAAAAAGGCTGAAGGAGAAAAAGTGTTTGTTTTTCGTGTTGTTGTTGTTATAAGGGAAGGTAACGAGTTTCATCAGGAAGTTTTTTCCCCCCACGGCTTTTTTTTCCCTAGATTAATTTTAATAACTTAGTCAACAACTAATGAAAGCGCATGGCGCAACAAAACTTGTGACAAAAGATTAGCTCAACAATATATTGCGACAAACGTGTAAGTTTTTAAGACACATTGCAAGTATGTCTTTATCTTGCTCAAAGCTAGCCATTATTTTAAATTAGGTACAACAGCAAAATACTAAATTTAATGACTTTCAAGGACGTAGTTAATTTCAAGGGGTTTAAGGTCTTGGGTTTAACTGCTTATGCATTTTATGCATAAAAGCAGTTATTGAAATAGTTGGAGAGAAAAGGGGATCACTGGGACTATTGTCTAGTGACGTCACGTCCCACTCGAGTCGTTTATTCGAACGGATCAGTAGCATCACTTATTAGCGTAAGGCCGAAGTCCCAGAATGTCAAGTTGATTAACCATAATTTTCGATGAGAACACGGCCCAGCAAATTGTAGCCTTGTTATTGAACAGTTTATGATGAAATTGTTTGCCTAAGAAAGGTTCTAGGTCCTCGAACAAGAATTTTCCCCAATTATGCGTCCTTATACAAAAAAGTTGAACCGGAATTAAACAGATTAGTTTCAGGTTTAGACAATATCGCATGGAAAAAGAAATACTATCTGTCGTTCTTCGTAGAGCGAAAAAAATATTGAGCTTCGCAGGTAACTGTCCGCATATTGACCACATTTTACGCCTATTGACAATTCAGGTAGTTATGTCGAACAAATAGCGAATCCTACTAATTAGGTAATTATTGTATAATCTATTATTTAGTGTAACAGTTGTGTAGTATCAATTCCGACAAACATGTGAGTCCGCTTCGGGATAGTGCGTACTAGGAGCGTAGCTGTAGTACAGAGGAGCCCCGATATTTCCCTGGTAACAGATTTGGAAGGCAGCGCTATAATAAAGGCATTCTAACATCACTTTCGATAGAAAAATAAACAATAGAGAGCTTTGTATTTTGTCTGTTAAGATAATTTAGCTGTTAAAATTAGAAATTGGCTGGTCATTAATATAACTCGTCTTGAATCGCGCACTTTTTACTTAACTTAAAAGCTAATAAGCGAATAAGCGAATGTTTGAATAACGAATGCAATATGCAGGACTGCTCATCCTAACCCACTCCCCCCCCCCCCCCAAAAAAAAAAAACAAAGAACGCTACCAAACGAGAGACTTCTTCCTGTCCCCTCAACTCTGCCAACAGTTACACACAGACAGGGGTGGTTTGTTACTTTTCATCCAGCATCCGGTAAGGTGGTGGCAATAGTGGGGGGTGGGGGTCGGCCGATTGCCTTGGGGTCTAGACTGGGATCAACGAATTTAAGGGCAAATGTTTTTTTACCCTAAACTGTGCCAAAATATTATTAATTTTTTTTATTCATTTACATTTTGTTTTATAAATCTAAGTATTTCCGACTGAGGTCCATTTTTAAGAATGAGATGTTTTTTTGGGTGTGTTGGGTCTTTTATTCCCCCCCCCCCCCCCCGCCCCCTCCTCCAAACAAAAATCTACCGTGGTCGTATTGCATGCCTGAATGTTTAGACCTATTTAGTAACTTTATATTACTGGAACCTATGTCGCTCTTTTATCTCATTTAATAAGAGCGTAATCGGAACATTGGTTATGATGGCTTCTACCAATGGTGGTAGCGATTGTGTCCTCCGTTCAACAACTGCCGCTTTACCTGTCCCAACCACTATTATCAACTATGAGCCATGAGCTCATGACTTTTTTGAGCATAAGCAGTTATTGAATTTATTTAAATTCTTGTGTCTAACAAAGTCAAGCACTTTCAAGGATTTCGAGCACCTTGTATACGTACCATGTAAATATGATTGATCGGTAGTGAAGAAAGTGCAAGGGGAATAGAAGAGGATAGAGGATAAGGGAGGGAATCAAATTTTTGCTTCAAAATTATAATGAAACTTACCTAAAGCACCAAGTCGATAGTTAAAAGTGACTATCACGATCTGTTGAGACGCTGCCATCATGTGTCCAGGAAATAGGTTTCCAGATCCATGTTCAAACTCTCCTCCGTGGATGTATATCATTACTGGTAGCAAAGGCCCCGAAATCTGGAACACAACAATCAAATGGCATCAACAGCTTACTGAATAAGCCCAATTTTATCTGGAGGGGGGGGGGTCAAAATTGGTTTCTATTGCCTAATTGAAAATATACACTACCTGTAAATTTCTGCATTCAGGGTTCCTGGATGCTGTATACCCTGGCGGGATCAAAACTCGCTAGATATGCCCAGCTCAGCGCCCCATCTATGCATGCACCAGCACGCGCAGACCCTCCATAAATGGTATTACAGAGTTAGTTTAGCCAATAGCCTCTACTTTTCCTCTCGATGTGTCACATAGGTGATAAACGGGACAGAAAGCCAATTGGGCTCGATAAGTGTTTCACATAGGTGACTCAACAGGGGAGGTTGGATGGGTACAGGTAGTGTATATTTTCAATTAAGCAATAGAAACCAATTTTTACCTTCCCTCCAAAAGTGGGCTTTCTAGTTGCCGGCAAGAAAATTTACACTAGCTGTAAATTTCTGCATTTACAGTTGACCTCATCAATCACTGGTGGCAGGCTCCTCATGACGGGTTCCCAAGGGCTTGAGCTGTGTTCCCAATGAGACAGTTTTGCGGCAGATTTCAACGCGCTGAGGCTGTCTGCAACTTGCCTCGGCAGATTTATACGCGCAAAGGCTATCTGCAATGGAAGGGAACGTTCCATTGCTGAAGCAATTCGGTTAGGATGTTCGGGGCGAGTTTTGATGGTGGGGGGGCTTACCTTTTGGTTGACTGTCTTCTGTGTGGAATGGTCGATGGAGTCTTTCACGAGGAGAGAGGTAGGCGGTTCCTTGCTTCAGAAAAAGTTGGATCCAGAGAACATTGAAATTCACTGAATGTTGCAGATTCTTCCATAAAAGGGTTTCGATCCGAGAAGGCTGGTTCGATGGGATGTAGCAGATAGAAACTGCATAAATTTCCTTTAGAATGGGGGGATTTGGAATTAGTTTATGCAGTGCAAGGTTGTTTTTTTTTTTTTTTGTGAAACGCTTAAATTTGTTTTCGTTCCAGATAGGGGAGAGGATTTGACCACAGATATGTGTGGGTGCAGTTGGATCAAAAGTACTTTGGAATGAGTTGTTGCAGAAAGTCCAGAGCAAACTTGCAGGTGTTAGGGAGATCCCGAATTTTCTGAAAGTGCCCATTCCGGCCACAAGTCTCTTGTTGCTGTTGCCAAAAAATGAGGTTGAAAATTATGGCCTGAGAGCACAGGAGAAGCAGTAGCCCTTTGCGCAAGCTCGACAATCTATGCAAGGATAGTAGTGCAGGTTAAAGACAGCTTCTTCATCTCTGCTTTGCAAGGCTGCAAGAGGGAAGCATTGTCAAACTGCTATACCTGGCGAGCGATTCATTTCTCCGGTGGCATGGCTTGATAGGCCCTGATCCATTCTTGGGCAATTGCACAGTGTTCGCCGCGAGCAAATACCGGCAGAACTGGTGGACTGTTGATCGTTGGTTTAAGAGGTGGAGGCTGTCAAATGATGTGAGACAAGTTGGAATACAAACATGGGGGTATTTCGTATGTTTGAGTTGCGTGGTGCATATGTGATATTTTTGGTTTAACAGGAGTTGAGGACGATGAATTTTAAAGATTACTTTCTTTGACTGTCCAGAAAAGGGAACGGGAAACAGTCTCCTAAATTTTCCGTCGGCTAATTCAACGCGGCGACGGAGGTTGTTGTTGCTGGTCGTTAAATTTGCAATGTTGTGTTTTTGGGCCGAAATGATTTTCTCAGTATTCAAGAGTTTCTCTGACAGGGCTGAGATTTTCCTTGAAACTGGAGAACAGTTTTTCTTGAGGCGGTTTTTCTATTTTGTCAAGGTCTAACTTGCGGCGAAATGCAGCGTATAGGGTGGTTTTCTTGCCACAGTTTGGACTATGGACAGGCTTGGAAGGGCTGCAGTCAAGAGTCAACGAGGAATTGGTTGGGTCAAATTGTTGCGGCGCACTTTCTGAGATTGCGGGTGGAGCAGGTTGCAGTGTTGATGGCACAGCGTTCGATTCTTCAGGTGGCACAGAGGGTGATGGATTAGGGTCCGAAACAATGGGATTGGAAGTTGAAGTTGCCAGCGGCAGGGCGAATCAGCAACAGAGGCGAGAAACAATCTTCTTCCGTGGAAAGGCGTGGATCAAAGACAACAGGCGGTAAAGGCTCCGACGAAAGAAGGGGCGAAAGATCTTCAGGGTTCTTCATGTAACTTGAACGAGAGTTTTGAAGCAAAAGACGAGAGACGAAGTTGAGATGATGCGGGTAGACATGTTGCACAGCCAGAGGCAGGAGGAAAAGAGATGGCTGGCTGATGCAGTAAAACCCATTTATGGAGGGTCTGCGCGTGCTGGCGCATGCGCAGATGGGGCCGCTGAGCTGGGCGTATCTAGAGAGTTTGGATCCCTCCAGGGTAGACAGCATCCAGGAACTGAATGCAGAAAATTTTCTTGGAGGCAACTAAACCCAATGTCAGGAAAGGTAAATGTCAAACACAATCACTCCACTTACAGTAAACTATTTGTTTTGTCAGTATTAATTAATCTATTTCTTTTTCAACTAGTACAGTGTTTCTAATTATAACCTTTTGGTTTATGTTTAGCCTATTATTCTTAGCAGTTTCAAGGATCATTTGACAGCACCTGGCAGCCGAACGTCGAAAGATACCGTCGATAGTGACATCTTAAAACTAGCCCAAGGGCCAGCATTTCAGGCCGCTGTCGCCGTTCATGGCCGGCTAGGCTTGACTTTCAGAGCTATAGTCGTCAGCCAAGCAAACAATGACTTAGACTTTTACGCGCATTAAGTCACAGCAACATGGTGACGAACATCACGAGCCAGTCATTACTGAAACCTGAATTGCTTCGGTTGTACTACAACAAGGGAAAAGAATATAATGACACGGAGAGTATAAACTACTTCGTAGAAGGAGATCGCTAACTAAACTGATAAGTTGATAAATTGATAAATGGTAAAACCTTGAGGCGGTTTTTTTGAATGCTGTTTCGGTGTGATGCAGGCGTGTGCGGGCATGTGTTTACGGTTTGAGTTTGAATGAGACACTGTGTTTGCACACGAAAATAACAACAGAATCGTTACATGGATAATTGGTTATGCGAACGCTTCAGCAACTGTTTCCACAAATTATCTCTTTTCTGGTCGTTACGTGCGAGGGGTTTGTGTTGCTACAGGATTGGCTACTGGCTAGCTCCAAGCGGCAGGCTGTTTGTAGTGAACACGTACTGTTGCCGTTCACCAGGCGCAGTTACTGTTTGCAGTTGCAGCACTGTTTGCCGAGCCCTGTCAGAATGGCCCTTAATCCTACAGAATAGGAACTACTGAGCAATATGCTCCCCTTGAGGGAAGTGGACTGACCCGGCAGCTACCACTCACTCACAAGGAGGGATAGCTGTCCAGAGACATAGCTAAGTTTGATTACGTTAATGTAATAGCATTGCCCAGCTGAGTACCGCTGCGAAGGATAAGTCACTTCATAACATGACGCCTGAAAAGTCAACGTAACGAGATTCCCAGACACATCAATCCACATTTCACCATATCGATTCAAATTAGCCTACTTTCTTTTGCTCAACTGGGAAAAATTTCAAAATATTTACGTAGGCTAATTCACAAGTAAACTAAGCTAACATATAGAATTACACACCAATAGTTTTGTCCAAATTACTTTTAACTTTTGCTTTTCATTTCCGAAAAATATGATTCAGTGTGATGAGGTTCTGTTTTTAAAGGCAGGCCTATTCTTTAATTTGGATTTTTGTAAAACTTTTGTATCAGTGTCACGGCAGTGCCCTCTGCCATCTGACAAATCATTAAACTGTGTAGTAAGCAAATGAAAATAGCAAGGAATGTTTCCCAAGGCAACAGACATGTGCTAAACTTACCTGGCCCTTACATTAGGGATGGGTCGGTTTCATTTTTAAAATTTCGGTTCTGGTTTCGGTTTTCGCACCCAAAAAACCTCGGTATCGGTTTTTGCCACGATCCACCCCAACCAGATTTTCCTAATTTTTTTTCTTGCAACAGTTGTATTACTAGCTTCAACTTACTCCTGCTTTCACTTTCAGCAGCGTCATAGACTGTGGGTCTAGCTGTAGCACCATTTTCCTCTGCTATTTTTGTTTTAATAGCTAGGAGCTTTGCTGTCATTTATACGTACAAAATGATAATTATTAAAAAAATGTAAAACAACAAATAATTTTTTTGGTTTTCGAACACCGTACGAAAAACCGAAACAAAATCCGAATCGGTTTCGGTGTCGGTTTTCAGTAAAAACCGAAAAATCGGTTTCGGTTTCGGTTACCGACCCATCCCTACCCTACATGCTATCAACCGAGGTTTCGCAGTAAAAATGAGAATGGAATAGTCAAGTCAAGCTGTGACAATCGTCCACTATGTGTCACCACATCCCAGGCACAGGGTTTGTTCAAGCGAAAGTGACGTAATGTCATCTCTTTATCTCGACTTCAAACTAGCATAGTAAAAAAATGGCAGCCAATGCACGAACACATGTGAACCGTACCCACCTACATCCTTCATACTGTATATTTTAGCATTAAGTTTATATTATCAGGAGCTTATAAATACATACTACGGACGTGGGAGTATCTATGTTGAAACTCTCCATCACATGTCACAAAGTCGTCAGGGAGAGAAGCTGCAGATTTATCTTTCTGGTGCTAAGCGAGTTGAATTAACATCGCTAAAATCGTATTTATCACAGCAATGTTAACAGGCATCAACTTCCTCGCACGCACAAGAACAGCGTGATGGTCGGAGGCAAATTATGCAATTTCTATGTCAGTCGGCCTCCCCAAAGCAGAATTTTCTGCCAATGTCTGCGACACCAATTGTCAGGGGAAAATTATCTGCAGCTAATCTGTTTTTACGTATGGTTACGCGCATATTTATTGGTTTTCACAGAATAACTTTTCAGTTCTTTATCCTATTGATATGGCTCTTCCATCAACGGAAAGGTCTCACCGAGATGATTAAAATGGTGTATTGGAATGTCCAAATCGGCTAAAAATTGGCGAAGCGGCAGAAATTTGGTCAAAATGACATGTTTTGTCTGCGACTGTGCCAGATTATCTGCGACATAGTCGCACGTCGCACCCTTTTCTGCCTTCGGGGTCGGCCTTGTCTTGAAAAAGAAGGCCCGTACCTCGCTTTAAAGCGATTTAAACGCTACTGCTTGGAGAATTGATATATGTTTGGACCATTCACAGCACAAGGGATATTCTTTACACATATTTATTGGATGAAAACCTACACAGCGTATTCGTAATGTACATTTTCCCAAAAGTTCGACACTAGTTCGACAACTAGCCGCATGGGGTCAAGACTCAGTACGAACGGTGGAATAAGGTCAGAAATTTTGTTAACAGTCTTAAACATTGTTCATTATGTTACTGTGAAAGTTCTCATCAAACTGCGAGTTAGCCTATAGTTCCGGGAACTATGTTGAAAATTATGCTGAGGAGCGGCAGTCGCAAATTCGAAGCAGATGATGTAGGAACAAGCCAGAAACTTTTGTCGAAGAGCATGAACAAGGTGGCAGCCAACCACTGAAAACTAGCAAAACATAAGAGTAGTCTTCATTGTGAAAAATGAACGGTAATTTTTAACGTAATTTCAGGAATTACGACTCAATAAAGTTTGAATCTTGATACGTATAATTACTGTTACAGCCAAGCTGGTGAAAGGTATATCTGTTGGAAGTTAGGATGGGTACTTAGGAACACTGGGAAACATTACTCCACCCGAGTGAAGCCAGGTAACACATTCACATAAACAGGTATAATGGAGGTTATAACACACTGGCTAATTTTTCACCATCAGGTAGTATGGTTGGCCTAACTTTTTGAAGTCCTTTTTTTTATTGTTTGGTCCAAATAACTCAATTTTTCTGGGTTTAATATTTACTTAGCTGTACAATTTAAATTGTTTCATAGGCTACGCATTATACAGTCTACCCCACATTTCAAGCTACAGTAGGCTTATGAGTTAGTCTACTCACCGTTGGAGTGAACACGTTTAGATACAAACAGTCCTCACTGACGATGACCCTCTTTTCAAACCCTTGATAATGTAGTGGCTGAGGACAGGATGATTTGTACTCAGTAGCAATGAGACTACGCAGAGCTCCATAACGTTCGGGAGGCTAAAACAAACCAAGCATTAAAGACGTACTGCAATTGTACCCGTTATTTTAGTAGCCTAGTATTAAAGACAGTAACTTACGCAAAACCAAAATTCGTCCAGTTCCACTATTCAAAATTGCAAATTTGCAAGATTTGCAAGTTTGAATAGTGGAACTTACACGAATTTTGGTTTTGCGTAAGTGATTGTCTTTAATATTAACTTCAACCAAAGTAAAATTACATAATTTAAACGGTGTTTTCGATTAGTAGGCTAGCCTAGTTTTTAATACCGAAAAATCGGTCGACTCAGCATTTCTACTTTGGTTCAAGTTCATGACTTATACTCACAGTTCGATCACGCAAACCCAAAAGTCAAAGGTCTTCAAAGGTTTTCCCCTCGAAACTTTCGAATTTTCGACAACCTTTTCTGGTTGGCTTTGTCAGGCAGTTAAGCCACCGGCACCCACAGTCACCATCCTTCCAAACCCAACGAACTTACTCAACAATCCTTCCAAACCCAACGAACTTCGTTCCAAGGAAATCCGTTGGGTTTGGAAGGATTGTGAGTGTGGGTGCCGGTGGCTTAACTGCCTGACGATGACGATCAGTAAAGCTTGTCGAAAATTCCTAAGTTTTGAGGGGAAAACCTTTGACTTTTGGTTTTGCGTGATCGAACTGTAAGTATAGTAGCCTAGGCTATTAAAATCAATACTCATGCGACGAACTAAGAGTGAAAAACTTAGTTAGCGCAGCGCCTATTCAATTCCAAGCAATCCAGCATAGATAGGCTAGGCCTAATTACAAAATGAATGTTGCACGCCTCTTTAAAGATGGGTTGCCACCAGAAAAAAATTTGTAGCCTCTATCTAGTTCTCTCTAGGGCTTGCTCGCAGCCAGCAAAGGAATGCACAAAGAAATATATTTTAACACAACAAACAAGCCACGTTCCTTCTGAATAATTGCATAAAAATGTGGTATGTCCTCGTGCACCTGGAAGCTAGCTGTAAAGGAAACTATATTAATGCCACTAGATGGTGCCACGGTAAAATATAAGGAAAATGCCCTGGCGCAATCTAGTGACAGTAATATCGTTAAAGGGATATACCTCCCAGCGCCATTTTTCTCGATTCTCCACATCAAGTACGGCCCCAAGGGTCTATTTACTTACTGTTAGTCTTTCCCTAGCTAAAAATCCTTTTTAAAATGTGGCCTCCAGGAGATTTTCTGTTGAATACTGAATAGCTTATAATGGAACTTGTAAATGATGCTTTGCGCGCTTACAATAACCTTGAAGTTTCATGTCCGTGTGTGCATTACTAATTTGCTAATAATTACCATGAGATCAAAAATCTAAAAGGGTAATGCGGTAAAGATTAAAATTAATTATTCCAGGAGCGCATTATATACACGTCCTTTAGGACGTGGGAGTCACCATCGTTTTTGTGTTAGAATGCATTCCAGCGCTTGTCGCAAGCTTACGAGGCATGCACGTTGTC
>JAHWFP010192637.1:0-27847 GCA_023313725.1 Lithobius niger
TTTTTCCTTCTAACCACATTCCCGAGGGTAAAGGATTGAGTTATTATTTGGAAAATTGTGATAAGGCTGGTTCACACCGTGGCGTTCTAGGTGATTGTGAATATTTCGACTCATTTGGTTTGTATCCTTACTTCTACATTTAAAGAAAATATGTAAAGGAAGATCCCCAGCAAAAATGAATCATGGTTTAAGCTTGGTAATTTAGGTATTACCGTGGTAGCACCTAAGTACCCAAGCTTGGGTCAGTGTTATCATGGTTCAACCTGCATAATTTTTTTGTAAACCATGGTTTAACTAACCCAAAGTGATTTCAACCATGGTTCATCCGCAGTCCAGCCTTGGATGAAAGCATGGTTACACAAAAGGACATTATCCAGCATACCTTGAACCTTGATTAATCTATGGTAAGTAACCATAATTAGAGCATGGATACAACTACATAAAACCAATATTAATTCATGTTTATTGCCTACACATAAACTGTAGTTTCCCTCTGTTAATACAGTTATTTAATGTAAATATAAATAGGGTTTACCTATGGAAGAAAAACACCCCAACCTCAGTATCCATGGTTTCTGCACCATGGTTAAATCATGGATCATTACCATAATTACACGAGAGTTTAATAATCATAAAACCAAAATTAAATGAGGCAACAAAACATGAAACCATGATATACCGTGGTTGGTCTACCAACATTATAATGGACGTTACGCCATAGTTAATAACATGGTTAACCAACATAAAAATACAGCTTTACCACGGGGCAAAATAAACCAACCTTGGTATCCATGGTTTCTGTACCCTGATTTTATCATGGTTAACTACTATTATTATACTGCTGTTTTACCATTGTAAAATCAAGATTAAATGAAGTATCGAAATATAAAACCTTAATACATCCTTGGTTAAAACGTGAATCATCCCACCCTTGATAACATGCTTTGACCAAAACATCAGGGCCGGCTCAAGACAATTTGGGGTCCAACGCAGATTCAGTAACTGGGGGCCCCTCAGGATCAAAAGCATTTTTTCCCTGATATTTTCATTCTTATTCAATTCTAATTATTGAGCAGTCATTTGTCATACGATCCAAGCCAATATCCATGTAACTTTTATGTTTTTATTACCAAAAAGAGTGTGAACTACAAAAAAGTAAATAAAATTTGAAAAATGATAAATTACAGCCACGAAAGTTGCAAAACAAAAATTCTTACTAACTGTAACAGCAAACAAAAACTACATAAAGAAACAAAAACATTCCCAATGGAGCAAAGAAAAAAAACGAAAGGTATAGGAAAGAAAAAAAAGGGGGGGGGGGAAACAAGAAATGAATATACTTTTTACAGTTTCGTGTTCTCAGACTGCCACTTACCGAAAAAAAATGCCAGCCGCTAAATTCAGTAGTACCACTCGTTTCAGTGTCGGGTCGTTCAGCGCTCGACTAATCAGCCCACATCATTCACGAAGTTTCAAATTACTAGCACAGATTCTCACCCCGTTTTTCTGTTGACGCAGGTTAAAGGGTTTTCAACCCATATGCCTTCTCGCTATAGTAAGACGAATGCTCCCGCTTCCGTGCGGGGGCCCCTTTACTCCGGGGGCCCTACGCGGCCGCGTTGCTCGCGTGCCCCTTGAGCCGGCTCTGCAAAACATAAATACAGTTTAACCATGGAGCAAAACAACTCGACCATGGTATCTCCACCTTGATTAAATCACGGTTAACTACCATAATTATGCAAGTGTTTTACCATTGTAAAACCAAAAATAAATGTGGTACCAAAATATGAAACTTATACATCCTGGATTAGTTGATCCTCATAAAACCGCTATTACCTAATATTGATAACAAACTTTAACTAAAATATAAATACAATTAAACCATGCAGCAAAACAACCCAACCTTGGTATCCTTAGTTTCTGCACCTGGATTAAATCATGGTTACTACCATAATTATACGTGCATTTCACTGTTTTAAAACCAAGAATAAAAACGTGGTGAAAAAAATAAGTAATCCTTTGTTCGTTTACCTACGTAAAACTACAGTTATCCCATTAATGATACCGTGGAATACCACGGTATCATTAATGGGATAACTGTAGTTTAATTGTATTTATATCATGGTTTCACCAAAATATAAACATAATTAAACCATGAAACAAAACAACTCAATCTTAGTATCCTTGGTTTCTGCACCTTCATTAAATCCTTAAATACCTCACGATTATGCAAGTGTTTCAAAGTTTTATTGCCAAGAATGAACTTGAAGTGAATAAAAATGCGTCCTGGATTGGTCTACCATCATAAAATTTTTATTATCCAACAGTTATAACATGCTTAACCAAAATATAAACACCATTAAACCAATGTGTAAAACAATCCAACCTTGTATCTTTGGGTTCTGCACCTTAATTAACTACCAAGATTAATTGGGTTAACTACCATAATTATGCAAGCATTTCACTGTTTTAAAACGAAGAAAAATGAGGTAAAGAAAAGGAATCCTTGGTTGGTCTACCTACATAAAACTGCGTTTTCCCACTAATGATATCATGGTTTGAAGAAAATATAAATGCAGTTTAACCAAAGCGCAAAACAACCCACTTTCATACCCATGGTTTCTGCACCTTCACTAATTCATGTTTTTTATCGTAATGATGCAAGTGTTTTACCATTATAAAACCACAATTACATGAGGTAAGTAAATATAGAACCATGGAACGTCCTTGGTTGGTATACCTACATAAAACCTCCATTAGTCCACTGTTAATAACATGGTTAAACCAAGATTTAAATACAATTTTGCCATAGAGAAATACACCCCATCTTGATATCCGTGATATCTACACTTTGATTTAATCAGAGTACTAACAAACTCGATGCCTCGATGCTTTGGCAGCTGTACCATGGTTTAACATGGGTTCAACTAAACGTTCCCTTAGAATTACTATGGTTTAACATACGTCAAACCATTATCTGAAGGTGGTCTACCATGCTTAAAAAGAGGTTTCTTCATCATTATACCATAGTTAAACATATGTATGTAGAGTCTGCTCATTATGAAAGACATAACAAATGTGACATTATGACACTTCTTAAATTATGTACAGAAGTTAGTTGCTTATAAAAAGGCTCTTACTGTTTAAAACAATTAATGCCAATTAATTGTTTAAAGACAATTCAGAAGTGGCTTAACTTTAGCAGAAATACATAAAATGTAAATCTTAGGCCCATAACTTTTAACGTTTAATGGTTGGGTGTCTATATGAGGCTGATCCACCACTGCAAAACTTGTCAAGCAACAAAAGTAGGGATCACGTCCAGGATATATTGTAAGGTAAGCTCATAATAGATTGTATTTGTATAGTGGTAAGTGCAATGCATTGCGCATAGAATCTGTGTATAGAATAGGTACAGGTAGAACTAATATACTTCTAATAGCGACTATAACAGCAGAATGATACAGCAGAAATGTTCTTTTTTTTTGTTGCAATTTTGCTCTACCGTGCTTTAACATAGGTTGTATAGTAACACACTAAACATTAAACACTAGACATTTTTTAACACTAGGCATTGTACTGTTGCTTACTACAGGCTTAGCATATTTCAGTGTAGGTTTAATCTGCTTATACCTTAATTTTACGTAAGGTTCAACTGTGCTTTAACATACATTAAACTTTAAAATGATTGTATTTTAACAGGCATCAAAGCATAATAATAATAAGTTTGTTGCAAACGCAACCGGAATGGCAAGGACCTGGTGGTCACTAACTGCCATCCGAAGTTAAAACAAAAAAATATAAATTACAAAAGTTAAAGATTTTAAAAGTTTAAAAGGAAGATGATAGCCTGTCTGTAGAGGAAGGGTAGATGGTATTGGGTTGGGGCCACGAATGCCTTACCACCAAGGTTAGACCTACCAGGGACACAATGGTATATTTTAACATAGGTTTATTGGTGATTGTTCCGTAATTTGATCTAAGGTTTTAAGCATGCTTTAACAGAGGTTTTATGGCTCCATCATATTATAACATAAGTTAAACCATGGTAAAACTGTCCAACTTTACCATATGTTAAATCATGGTTGCACCGAGGTTTTTAAACCATGGTAACCAAGGTTTTGGAACCATGGTAAAACCATGATTCATTTTTGCTGGGGATGGCTTCAAAACACCGAAACATTATAGTGCATTGAGTTAAAATAGTGAAAAAAATGTGAACAAAAAAATAGAACGAGGTGAAAAAGAAAATTTGTACTTGTGATTTCAGTTTGCCTCAGAGCTCTTGACTCATTTCTAAACATTTTTCATTTTTAAAACAGTTGCTAAACTAACACACTGCAGTCTTGTCGTTGAGAGGTCGAGCACGTCGGTTCCTACACGACCATTGTGTCCACTGCAGCCTGGTCTCTTGGAGACTCCCTGTAGCATCTTCTGCTCCCTCACCAGCCGTATCTTCAAGGCATTCCTGTCTTGGAAGCGAAATCTTGTTGATTGACGTTGACACTGGGGTAACCACCGCTGAAGTCGTCATGGTAATCATCGTGGTGACTTTAGCCCAAACGTCACCAGTTTCATCTTGATAGAATAATTGTAAGGGTGTTTGCAAACAGAAAGGTTGTAGGCAACCTTCTCATTGACGTCTTTCACGCAAAAATGGTCATAATTCGAAATGAAATTTATGGAGACGGTTCAAGTGTGTTTCTCTCAAAATAAAACATTATCTCAGGACACTTCCTCGTTGTAAACAATCGTAACATGGTAGTCGAGATGTAGTGGTATAGGTGGCTGAACTCCGGTTCTGTGATGATGTTAATTGTTGGTTTATAAAAAAATGTTCAGGAGTGGTACAAAGAGTCTCTTCTATGGATGTACAGGAATATGGGTGGTGAATTCACACAGATCTTAAAAGTTGTAAAACACGTAGAAAGAGTACCCTGGGTTCCATCGAAAAAAGTAAAGTTTTAAAGTCCACAATGGAGGTGTCGCTTGATGAACTTCACGGCAAGGTTCCCAGGACTTAAATGTAGCTTCGTCTCGTGCCGTGAATCGAGTACACTGTTCGTTCCAGTAAATGAAAGTTGTGTAACCACTGTCCGATTCACACAGTTCCAATTAGATGACACAGGCCTCCAGACATTAGATGTCAATTGGTTTCTTTTCAGTGCCCAATAATATGATAGAGTTCACTTCAGGTAAACAAAAGGTGTGTAACCATAAGGTAACGGGTTACACAGATTCAAATCCAACAGACGTGGGTCCCCAGAAATTAGACATGACATCGGTAATTAAGGTGAAGACAATAACGCAATTAACTTTTGTCAGACCACTTTAACTTGGCCGTGTCTAGGAGATATAAAGGTCCGTTACACTAATATCAAGCTTAATAACAATAAATGCTATTCCAGCTGTACTTCTTCTTACATACAATTAAGTTACTACCACGTGACAGAACTGGTGAGGTTCCCCGTTTTGGTACCAGGTGTGCAGTAGAATCCCAGCAGGAACTTAGTCCGTACTGCCTTCTTCTTTTGCTGGGTGTAGTATCCATTGTAGGTGGTAGCCTAGGCTTGTCGGCCAAGATGCTGGTTGCTGAGCCTTTTTATATTGCTTGCATTACATCATGGCTAAAAAAAGATCTGATGTTACCTCTCTGGAATGACCCAATTACAGTGCCGCACATACACATAGCCCAATACCTCCATCAAGACAGAGGAGTATGCTACCTTGAGCCCCTACTTTCCCACGCCTTGGGGAAGGTCACACAACATCCGTGTTAAACATAAACCTATAACTATTCTTAAGAAACAGATGCCCTAAAGGTGTCTCAGAGCAGGCTGTTAAAAATGTACGGCAATTTACTGGTATTTTGGAGTAATTCACTCCTGAAATATTGTGTCTAAAAACAAATGCAAAGTGTTCCTAAATGTTAACTCAACAAAGAACATGATAGAATCAGTAGAATTTTGAACGACCGCTATAAAATAATAATATTACTGCTATTGCAGCATTGTTTGCCCTTAGGGTGCAGCTCGATCGAACAAGTTAGAAAAAGGGAATTGCGGATTTGCAGGAGAGCAATGTGTGATGTCAGGAGCACTTGTCTTGTGATCCTGTCTTCAGGGTTTGTTGTAATGCGCATCTCAGTAGTCATCACGAGTCGGTGGTTGTGCTTGCAGAATCCTCTTTGCCAGTATAAAAGGCAAGCTTGCGTTCTTCCTTCATCTTGCTTAATTAACCTGTGTAGCTGCGGAAGGCTATGCACGAGTCGCCAGGACTCGGATCGATCGTTGACAGGGCCCAGCATCTTTGATCTTAACATCTTAGATGCTGGGGCGGCCGAAGAATAGTCGTGGTCGGGCACTCTGACTAGGGAGGCCAGCAGGGTGTATTAAAAAGAGCAGCTTTTGTTGTGGCAGTTTATATTTTGTAACGTTAATGAAGGCATGTGCAATGTCTTTAGTGTCAATGTTTGAAATTTTTTTATAAATTCGGTGCAGCTTTAATTGCTCTGAATCATCCGGGATTGTTTATTTAGCAAGTAATGCAAAAAATCTGATTCTTTCTAAATTGACAAAACATCGCGTACGGTTCCAACATGTTCTGTGCAATATTATGAAGTTTGTGTGAATCTTCAAAACCGATGTCTGAGCTACAGGTTATCGAACTGTAAATACTGATTGCCATTGTAGCCGTTTATCTTGCTGCATTTCTTAATAAATGCAAGACTTATTCTACTACTAAGTTGGATTAACTTCACGCTACCGTTAAGTAAATAGTCAGTAGTGGTCGCCAGAACAACGGGTGGCCGCCTATCAGCTTGTCACTTCCTGCGGTGTCCAAATACCATAATTGCAGAGTGACTTTGGTTGTTGCAAGAAGGGGTGATCCCCAAATACTTCAACAACAATAATTCTTGACTTTCAACATCCCTGGTAACACGTGTAGCTTCAATTACTTTAAGTTCTTGGACAACACAATTTTGTTGCAATGTCAACGTGTCAACAAATATTACTAGTTCCATAACGAACCCACTTTCGGTTTCTTCATTAAGCTCGTTAATAATTTCTTCCCTTGTTTTACTATTAATTTCGTACTAATCTGTCAATTCCAACAAAATCAAAAATGTAGCGTCCTCCACAGTAAACATTCTTTTTTCCCGAAAACCAAAATTTACCTTTAAAATTAGAAGTAAACTAATTTCAAAACCTTTCACCATAAACCCACAGATTTACAAGCAAGCAAAGCACATGTTACCGCCAATAGTATGATGATCACTTGTCCACTCCTGAAACACTTTTACTTTTCACTGTAGTTGATGCTCTTCTTTTGCCTGGAGAGCTCTGCTTCAAACAACTTTGATCACTTACAATGTCCTGCCACTGGAGTGCCTGCTGCATCTCTCTGTATGGCACAGGCATAAAATGTACAGAATGGAATCTCCCACTTGTTGCTTCTCGAGTTACTCGGTCATGCATTACTTTCAGTTCCAGATGATGCATGTTCTCCCTTGTTTTGTTCTGGTGATCCCGTAACTTTCGAATTTCCACGTTGCCACGTTGGTGATTTGCTTGGAAAAACCTCTAATTTGGATTCTGAAGATGTCTTGTGTTGTTAGTCCAAACCGATCGCCATGAGCTGTAATTCTTTGCTGACCACGTTGCCTTGGCAGTGCGACTTTTCCGTCGTCTGGCTGTCGTAACTTTGCCCAATTTTAGCAGTGCCTCGCTGTGTGGCCCCACAGTTCGAGTTTTAAAACCAACACAAATTTTCACCACTTTCGCCGAACGGGTCGTAGCCTCTCTCCAACATTGGTCTTGCCTTGCTGTAGCCCAATAGGACTTAATCTCTTGCCTCTGTCGTCACACGGTAATGTAATAAAAGCATAGCGGCAACTATGGGCATTGACACTTCACTTTACCAATTGACTATTACGGGTCTATTCAATTAGTAGTGATGAAAGCCTACATTCACTGCAATGGCCAGAGGCCCCTGGTTCGAGTCTAGCCTGAGCCACCCGTGGGATTTTCGGGAAGACAAGAGCTTTGTGATGCCTCGTGTTATGTCGATTGGGGCATGTGAAAGAACCTAGGAATTTCCAATGGGATTTACCTAGCAAAATTGTCCCTCTCGCCTTCTGGTGCAAAGGTTAACCCTGGGTGCGTGTCAAACGCTACAACTAAAACAATGGCGACGAACAGTTTGGAGCCTGTTTTAAGCTAAAATTTTAAAGACTTAAACTTAAAATGAAGTGCTTTTAAAATTAAATTGTAAGGCAAGTCAAAGTTGAGTTTTTTACTGCTTTTCGTGTGTTCGGAAAGGCTCGAGGATGCCTCCGTTCAGTTCCTCTCTAAACTACGGTTCCGCCTAGATCTTTTCCTCCATTCATGAAAAGTCCACAATTCAGAGATCTGGGCAGAAGTTTTGTACTCCTGGATTCTGGTGGTCATTCCTGCTTCAGTTTCAAGCGTCGGTAATAAAGGTAACGATGTCTCCACATCAGGAGTAGACATTAGTGGAAGCCTGACTGGATTCTTTGCTTTAATTCAACTTGTTGGTACCTCTTAGTGCTTCTATCCTCCGTTTTGAAATACAGTTGGATTAGGCGGGTAGAACGGGTGACCAATACGATTTTTTGCTTGTCAAGGTTTTAGTGCGCTATTTATTGCAATTTGTATTTAAATCCAATTCTCTATTGATTAGGATTTCTTAAGGCTCGCTGACATAATTCCAATTTATTAAAGTTAAGCATGACTAACTTATTACGGTTCGTAGAATTGCTGTTGATTTATTTAAAGATCATTTATTAAATGATTACGTATAATTGAGCATAAACTTTAAAACTCATGTTAATTAAGGTGCACTATTAATTAGTAGTATTTAAAAGCTAATTCTGCAAATTATTATTAAGAATAATAAGTCTTTGAATTTATCTACACTATGTTGTTAGTTACTTAGGGTCACTAATATTCTGATTTGCATAAGGATTTGTGATTTATTAAGTCATTACTACTACATTTAAAACTAAGTTTCCTAACCTATTGAATTTAAAGTTTAATCTTACTGTTTATTCTGTTTATTAAGTGTCTGGCAATCAATTTAAACATGGAGGCTAAATGTTTTCAGTCATCTGATGCCTAAACTGATGGTCCACGTACATAGCTAGGTTCGAAATGTTAGCCAATGACATTACTGAGACTAAGAAAGTTCCAACACCGTTATCTAGTATTGGTAAGAAACCTTACTTATTAAGCAAGAGTTTATGTTCTACTACTGAACCTGAGACATTACTTGACAGATCATCTCGACCCACCTTCTAGTAAAATTGCCGAGCGTTTTCGGTTTGGAAGGCAACAACCCGATGAATCTGTTGCTAGTTACATTAGCAAATTGAAACGATTAACGCGTTATTGTGAATTTGATACGTTTTCTTGATGATGCCGTGCGTGATAGGCTAGTTGAAGGAATTTCTTCTTAAATACGCAGAAGGAATTAACGTCAAAAAGTGAAATTACTTTTGGTGAAGCATGCAATTTCACATTAGTGGCTTAGGATTAGAATGTTACGGGCTTTAAAACTAGTTCTTGTAATAGTTTCAACGTTAAAGCTTCATCTAGGACTTCTAAAAAGTGCATTGTGCATCATTGTTGTAGCTCTCGTGATGGTCAGAAATGCCATAGCTGTAAATATAGGGATTACACCTGTGATTCTGTGGAATCCGTGGACATTTACGCAGCGAATGTAACTCAAAAGGTTCAGGCAACGTGGTCGCAATAGAATTCTTGCAAAAAGGTTAACTCGGGCCGATATAAGAGTAGCAATCATACAAACAGTAAACTCACTCTTTATGTTGAAGGAAATCCCGATAATGTTACTTCTAGAGCAGAAGGCACAGGTTCAAACACCGACTCTGCCTCATAGTTTTGAAGCTGACATTCACGGGTTAGTCATTAATTCTGAAAAGAATAATAAATGGATTATTCATTGTTCCTTAAATGATGTAAATCTTCATTTCGAAATTGATACAGGCTGTGATACTACCATAATTCCACAGTGTTGGTTTTGGAAATATTTTAGCTCTCTCAAGCGTAAACCAACAGCCGCCTTACAGTCGTGGTTGGACGAAATTGCTAGGCCATTAGGTATAGTTAATTTTAAGTTTGCTTAAATGGACAAACTTAGAACCTGAGTGCCATTGTTGCGCCGGGGGATCAGCCAGTTAGCTGGATTTGTTAATCCGAGTCAGCATGGATCAATTTCATGTACAAATTGTGTTGATTTGTTGCATTTGTTTTTTTCCAATCAAAATACTGAAAAAACAGGAGGGGTGAGGCACTGGGAGCCAGTCCAGGTTCGAAATCTGTTTGCTTTACCTTGATGAATCCTTCAAGGTGACCTTCAAGGAGACCTTTGAGCGTTAGGAAGCCTTTAATGAGTACGAGTTTTTACACCCGGGATCGGACTGGAATCCCGTCACAGTTTAAAAACAAAACCTAAACCTTGTGACAGTCCAAAACAAAAACAATTGTGCCCCATAAAAAATTGTTTCCCTCAAATGAAAGTTGTTCAACTTCATTGATAATGCTAGTAGTTGGTCCAAGGTTCAAGGGTTAGTGTTTCTGTCGAGACAAGACAAGAAATAAGTATTTTTGATATTGTCTCGACTCCTATACTTGTAATCTTGATCTTGTCTTGTCTCAAAAGTCTAGATATGTCCCTGACTTTTTAAAACTAAATTCATCCATGCACAGTTCAGCGTACTTACTTCTTGTAAGTGGTGTAAGCGTTAGTGAAACGGAGCTTCCCCCCTCCACCCAGTTGCCATAACTTACAATAACACATGGACAAATTAATTCAAGACATGTTAATTACGTCTGGGACCCTGGCCAAGTTTAGAGTAGGAGGGGCAAACTCACAAAATTGAAGTATATACACATACCTTTTTTTTTTAATGGGAGTTCAGGCATTTAGCTTATGAGTTGTCTGCAACCTACTTTAAACGTTCCTTTTTGTTTATGGACTACAGTCGTACTGTACATGGCCATGTACAGTGTTTCCACATGCATACAGAGCCACTGCAGTAACAAGCAACGAACTACGGAGTGCATTAAAAACCTAGTCCACACGAAACTCTGCGCACTGTCGACAATTGATAAAAAAGTTAATTTTCTTACCTTGTAGTATGTATGTTATGTTGACAGTGACGCTGCTTCCCAAACCAATTGCTTGCCCAAATTGTTAAGTTCTGTATGAGAGTTCGAAACCAAACGTTATTGTAAACAACACAACACACTTGTTTTTATCAGTTCATACCATACACTATTCATGATGATTAGCGAACAGAAGTAATCCACTAGAGAAGAGGATCGCTAAATCTGGTACAAATTTTGTTTGCTTAGGGGAAGTGACGTCAGCAGCAATACAACACATGGTGCGAGTATCATGCCCTAGTTTTGTATGCAACAAAGTTTTGATTCAGTGTGCTGCTGCTAGTACAGCTTGCAGCAGACGAGTATGATGACAGTCATACGTATTACCGAAATGTTGAGCGTTTTCAATGCGTTGTATAATTATATCGATAAAATTTGAGTCTCAACCTTCATTCTTGATACTGTGTAGATCTTGCAAAGAAAATTCTTGGTATTGTTCTTGAAATTGCCCACCACTTCTTGATCTTGTCTTAGTTTTACGAGACACGATAAGACAAGACTCGCTTATTTCTTGTCGTGACTGAAACACTACCAATGGGCCAACGGACAGTATTAATTGGAGAGTTGATTCATGTTTCAGTTGTAACAATTTTGATGTGGATTGTTGGGTAGGCCTTGGCCCTAATTACGAGTCAAATTCAAGTTTTAATGCTAGTACTGAATTCCTTGACCTTGCTTTAAATATTAACGTTAATTCTACAAAAGGTCTGGCTGAATGGTTTAAACAAGTATACACGTGACGGTGCGTCCAGTGAAACTGCCGAAATTGCCTTGCAAAGCTATCTACGGGTCACACAGGCATGGTTTTAATGGTAGCCATTTTATTACCACGTGCACCGTTTGTGCCCGCAAGGCTCATTGCATTGTTATATGAGAGAGACACTCCCGCCAGCCTGGCAGACAGACGACTCGACAGAGAAAACTGATCAGAACAAACCGTTCCCTGAAGTCAAAATGTTGTCTTGCAAACCCTGGCTTGTGGAGAGACTGCTATCCGGGCACCAAGAACCACCCCCATAAACAATGGTGCACTTAAACGGGAAAAAAGGGGTGAAAACTTCAAAAAGGTGAAGTCAACCAATCAAAACCCTGGCTTGTGCGAAGAGCGCTATCCATGTAGCATGACCCTGCCCCCACACTAGCAGTGATTCATGGTGGGTAGCGTGGTACTGAAGTTGTTAAATAAGTCTTCGTTTGCTCTCACCCGGGATCGCAACGTGTAATCTGACTGGTTGTTGCAGTGGGGGGTGGTAGCAGCAATGCCGTCAGCTGCCACTCTGGGTCGCCTCTTGTAATCTGACTGGCTATTGCAAGGGAGGGGGTGGCTTATTAAGACGGATGGTAGCAGACAAATGCTTACTATTGGTACAACACAGCTAGTAATATAGTACGGACAAAGTAGACAATATTTTGGCTGTCAGCGGAAGTAATTCCCACAAAGCTGAATATTCGTAGAGATGTTCTGTAGGTCAACCTTGAAAACCACAAGAAAGTCCTGGTGGATCTGAGATGAACTTGCGCTGCCATGAACTTGTGCTGAGATGAACTTGCGCTGGAACAAACTTGCGCTGGAACAATACACACACCAACATCAAAGAAAGCATAAGCTTATAAAAAAAAAAAGGCAAAATTGTAACAATGTTACACGTCAAGAAAATTTTAAAGGAAGAATACTTGTCATATAGAATCTTGAACTACGACACACTGGGAATGGGAACAATAGTTGCAGGTAATGTGTTCCAAGCATTAACTGTTCTGGAGGAGAAATAGGATTGCCTTGTCAGAGAGTGAATTCTTGGTTTTCTGTTTCATTTCGTGACCCCTCAGGTAAGTGTTTTGACTGAATTAAAAAAAAAAAAAGAAGTGAGTGGAAGGCCAACATTATCATGCCAATCTGATAGGTCATGAGAAGGCCATCTCTATGTCGACAATCACTGATAGCAGAAAACAGTAAATGTTGACAATGTTCTTCATATTTCAGGATGCCACAGTTAGGATCAATGTCGCGAAATGAGCCTTTGAACAGATTCAATTTTACGGATGTCAGGTTCATGAATGGGACTTCATACTTGGACACCGTGGTCAAGTTTAGGTCTAATGAAAGCAAGATACAGTTTTTGGCAGTTTCGAGGTCCCAATGGGTAAAAACATTCTTTAAGACGGATAAGGACCATCTGGCTTCTCTGGTGACTTGATTAGCGTTTTGGTGGAATCAAAGTTTTTCGTCAGCAAGGACTCCGAGATCTTTCATGACATCAACTTGTTCAATATCATCGCTGCCAATTTTGTAGTTGTAGTTAAATGCATGCCATTTGGTAGGCTGAAAGGTCATTCCATTAAAAGTAGCCCATTGAGAGAGAGAGGGTTGACATCGTTCTGAAGCTTGTTAGACCCTACAGTAGCGTCCGATCGAAAATAAATTTTGAAGTCATCAGCGTAGGTTAGAAAGAAGCGTTCTATGTTATCAGTCAATGAAAACTTTAAAGAGCCACGCGCTAATGATACCAACCACCCTGTGGGGTATTCTTGGCGCCCTGGTGTTGGCAGGGTTTTCAAGGATAACACTATTATGACAAGGTGTAGATAATTAAATTCTACATAAAATCACTTCTGACCATTTTGTTTGTAATATCAACGGTTCTGCTGAAAATTCAGTATTATTCGAGTTGAACTTTTGCCACCATCTTGGAAAAATGGCACCTTTATTAGATTTCTGCATACCGGTATTATGACACAAGTAATGCATTGTAAGTTACAAATGCAATAGACTTAAGACGTAGATAATTAATTTCTGCATAAAATCATTTAAGATCATTTTGTTCATACCATCAACGGTTTTGCTGAAAATCCAATCATATATATTCAGTTGTTCCCAATCGTGGAGCTTTACAGACCGTTACTTGAAGCGTTTGTCTGGTGCGGCTCTTCATCTCATCTATTATGTTCACCCATTGATCTTTCACCGGAGGAACAAAGGAGAAAATTACAGCATGGAGAAAAGAAGGGTAAACAATACTGCCTCAGATGTTGCAGTGCATCCATCGCTTCGAGCCTGCGCCTCACGCAAAACGATGAGGTAGGAACCTTCGCAGCTTTACGGCTTTCAACAGAACAAACTATCAGCTCAAGGCCCTCCCATTCGGACTGACCACATTCCCAAGGATTTTCTCTCACCAAGCCGCTCCTACAACTCAGCCTTAGTTGAACCAAAGGGGTGTAATATTTATCACTCTTTTACTCATGCCGTCCTGAATGCAAATGACCGGTCCAACAATTAGTTCATTCTCTCCTTTAGAAGTAGTACTGACCCAGGAAAAAGTAGGTATCACATAACCTGCTGTAAAATGTTCCCTGGTTGGTTGCTGGAGAGCTACAAAGGGAGAAAAAAGCACCTACACCACACGCTTCACGATAAACACGACATCAAATCTGATCTCAACTAAGGCTGATTGCTACTGTAGCGACTCTTCATTCCAGAGGAATCAGGACGCACGCCAGCTTGGATGACTGGTTCCTCCGGAACAAAGACTCCAGGAAACATTCTCCTGGATCTACAGAAGACAGCAGACCTCCTTTTCAAGCTCGGATTCGGGATCAACTTGAAAAAACCTCCTCTGGAACCAATGAAATCTTTCATCTTCCAGGGTTCTCTTTTCAACCTGGTGAACTTTGCCATCAGCCCATCACCTGAGAGAATGATATCCATCAAGGATGGAATCATCATTCTCTTGAATCATCAGAACCTCTCCATAAGGACACTCCTGGATGCAGCCACAGGCCTTGCCCCATACAACAGAAATAGCGCTCGCCCCTTCCACAATGGTACGTAAAGGCTCAATGGAAACAGGGACTCATGAAATGATTTGGATATCATCGGATTTTCTGGTAATAATTTGGTGGTGCAATTTCATGAACATCATCAAGGAAGAAGATCCTTTGGAGGTCCTCGTCACTGATGCCTCGGCACCTGGATGGGGTACTTACTCCGCAGTGGAGAAAAGGACACAGACTTGTTCTTTCCTTACTGATCCAGCATGGATGGACGACTCCAGCCATGCTTCTTGGGTCTACTCTGTAATCGACTTCACCTACAAACACTCGAACGAGTCCTCGACATCAGGCAACATTAGGAAGGCCACCCATGAGATCAGAGTCATCACCGTCTCTTCGGATCCTTTGCAGCATCCAGGTAGATGCATGGTGCTCTACTATGTCGCTAGAGCCTCTCCACTTCATCCCTGGCCAGGAAACCTGGCTCTGGAAGCTTCAGTGGTTGCCTGCGTCTTAGTTCAGAATGAGGTTCGTAACAAATTATTCTATGCAGAATTTAATTATCTACATCCTAAATCTAGTGAATTTTTAACACAACGCATAGTTTTGTTGTATTACACAGAAACATAACATCGGCCACCATGAAACTAAGATGGCAGCAAAAGCTCAGCTCGTATCAGACAGGATTTTCTGCAAAACCATTGATACTACATACAAATTGTGTAACACTGTAATGATAAGTGAGCAAATACATCATAAATACTTACTGTACTTCAGTCCTCAACCCTATTCTGGGCGTCTAGGGTTACGGTTTGCGCTGTTAGTCTACTGTATTTGGTCCGTCGCGCCAAAGCGGGAGCCGAGGAAGATCGTTGTTGGGCCCGTGCGTAAGAGGAACGCCTCTTGCCACGAACTCTACGTCGGTTACTCTCTGGTGCAAAAGTGTTTCCGCTTTTATGCCTGAGCATGTCCGGGGTCAACGGGGCTGCATCCAGGAGTGCAGAGAACCAATCACAGGTCGAGCCTAGAAATTGGCTCCGTGCCACCGGATAGCAACCAAGTGCACCGCCCGTATGCCTTGTATTATTGAATAAGTACAAGGTGCACCATTCTCCAAGTGTTTACTTTGGAAATGGTTTGAAGAATTTTTGTGTAGAATTTAATTCACCCAAAACCAAAACTGGTAGAAAAACCCGCCAAGTTTCCAAAAACGGTCGGCCTATGAAGGTAGTGATATCATTCCACCAGGGAAAGGCCTCCAAGGTTAATCCTATTAGCCAAGTTAATCGCACATACTAATAGTTCGAAAGATAAATGAAAACTAGAAGATTGCTACTAGCGGTAGCAATCTTCCAAGTTTTCATTTAACGTCCAAAGTATTATTCGGTGTAATTAACTTGACTAATAGGATTAACCTTGGCGGCCTCTTCCTGGTGGAATGATATCACTACCTTCAACGGCCGACCGTTTTTGGAAACTTGGCGGGTTTTTCTACCAGTTTTGGTTTTGGGTGGATATCATAACTTTCATAGGACTGTGAACGTACTACGTACATAAGGTTACACCATCTGTTTAAGATGCTTCAATCCCATTTTTGCACACACTGAATAACAATTGCTGATTTCGTTCGCTTCGCTCACTCAATCAGCGCATCCCCTTCAGTTGTTTTGTTTATCCCTGCCCCTTCCCCTTAATATTTCAAGATTTCGTTCACATTTAGTCATGCACAAACCCCGAAGGTCGCTGTTACTAAAACAGCAGAACGCGAAGCATTTTATTTTTGGGTTATTAACAAAAAACCCATTAGCTCGTGTATGCTCGTATTGTTGCGTAACCATCATCTAACGTGCATCCCTTTATTCTTACGCAATCCACGGCAACGTTAATGTTTCCTTATTTTGTCCTTCGTTACAGTTAAGTTTTTAGTTCGTCCAGGCTTTTACAATAAATCTAAAGACCAGTGTTGATTGTTCGAGACATTGTTGCTTGAAATCGTTGGTTGCAACTTGGAAAAGAAACGAAATTTAAATTCGCTGGTTGGAATTTCAAAACCCTCCCACGCATTTGTTCTGACCCCTACAACTCTCAAACCAACAAAAGGACCATGCTCAGAACACCATGCATCCATGTGCCAAAATTCAGCTACGTAGGCCTTCTCAATTTTGCGCTAGCCACGAGCAAAACGTCTATGGGATTTAACATGGGAAAAATCTTATTAGCTAGCTAGTAGCACAGTCAGATAAAAAAAACTTTATTGACGCATTTTTTTCTCTATGATTGGTGGACACTCATCCTTTAAATTTTAGTTTTTCTTATTCTCTGACCCTTCCCCTTACATTTTCCAAAATTTGAAACATTTCTGTCACATTGGGATTTATCCTCAACATGCCATAACATGCTTTCCGTTGCTTACAGTTAACAGACACATGTCTGCTAGTGAGCCGCCAAAGGGTTTAACGAGCGTTAACCACTCCTGGTCATCTGCCCGAAGCCCTAAGGCCCTATGAGCCGCTTTTTCATCATTAACAATCAATTTTTAAATAATCGGATGTCTACAATGGGATGATCTACTTACTGTTACTTGGCTGTAATTATGTAAATTGTAATTATGTAAATTGCATTAGACATAATAGGCAGATAATCTAGATACACGCTAGTGTGTCACAGCCAAGTAGACACACTAGCGTGTATCTAGATTATCTGCATATTATGTCTAATGCAATTTTAACATACAATGACTAGTTTTGTCGTAATATGCAGAAATCTAACACCGGTGGCTATTTTTCTAAGGTGGCAGCTAAAGCTTAATTTGGATTGACAAGGACTTTTTTATGGTTTGGAAGGTTGACCTACAGAACATCTCTTTGAGCTTTATGGGAATTCCTTTCGTTGAAATTGCTATTTTGACTGTACCTCAACAATAATTGTTAAGCACAGGTCGCACTTGCTAATGTTGGAACAGCAATGTAACATGCTTTTAAACAAATAATTAGAAAATTTTGGAATATTTTCTTTAGATGACTAAAGCAGGATATGCCTCCAGAACAATAATAAGGGAGTATTCACAAATTACGTAACACCTGGAGAGAGAAGGAAGGGTTGATGAGCAAATGTGTTTCATCTGTTACGATGGCGGAGGAGGGAGTAGTAGGATGAAGTGTTACGTGACACACTAATATTCGCTTCATTATATTTGGAGAATATAATGTAGCGAAATAATTATAGTTTTTTTTCTAAATTTGTTTGCTAAATTATTTTAGGGTCCGGTCATTATGTATTGCCGGGGAGGAGGGATCAGAGGAAATTAGGTGGGAATCATGAAGTTTTTGGACCCTTTTGGCCCCTCACAAAAAACACTGACCATACTGGGAAAAAAAAAATCATTTTTGGACCTCAAAAATGGCACTTTCAGCAGTTAAAATTTCTGAAAACGCTTCAGCTTCTGGCTCCCCAGACCCCTCGTGATGTGAGTGTTTACAATGTTTTGAAGTATCGCTTTTTTTTTCAATAAACTATGTACGAAAGCCTTACATCCTGGTTTCTTGGCTTCTGTCTATCACGCATGTAGCATACGAAAAATGGGATCATACGAAAAGAGTAGTCACATTATTTTTGGACCTTGAATGGGGCGGCAAATATTTTTTTCAGGGTCCTCGAAGGGGGAGGGGAAGAGGTCGATGAAGATTTGGTGGTCAGATTTTCATCCCATCCTCCACCCTCCTCGCAATAAATAATAACCGATCCCTTAGCTAAATTCTTATTTTTTAAATTTTGTTTCGGCTACAACTTGAAGTTTTTATTTTTTCAGTACAGCTTCTAAAAACGAATTCATCCAAAAGTATAAAAGTGAAAAGTGTTACGTAATTTATGAATGCTCCCTAATAAAAAAAAAAAAAAATAATGATAAAACAAACCGAAACAGAAACCCAGCAGAAACCTACAACTTAACGTGCTACGAAAGTGTTGGTGCTTCCTTCCTAGACCAGCTGAAACATTTGGTGACTCATTTAAATGCCGAATTAAATGACTAAACACTGTTTAGACTGTGATCAGAGACCCAAGAGCACAGAGCACATGGAGCACGCGTGCGCCGCGGGAGCCTACGCCCCTTTCGGAGAACGGCTAGAATCCCAACTAAAAGAAGATGCGTCGTCAGTTCGGTTTTCCGCCGATAGAGGGCGGGCGGCGCCAAAAACCATCATGGCGGACCAAGTGAAATGTGTCCAACTGAAAAGAAGCGAGTCGTACGGGTTTGGATTCTCAATACTCGGCGGAGCTGGATCTGAATTACCCCCCATCATCTACGATATCATCGAAAACTCACCTGCCGCCGTGTGTCGAGAGGTAAGCCCCCGTTTTAAAAACCCAACCGCCAGCGATTGGACGTAGTAGCACAGCATCACTTTGTTCCCCCGTGTTGTGTTGTGTGTGTGATGGGTGATGCTTAGCTTGGAGTTGCTCCGTGCTCGACTCCGTATAGCGCTTTAATCAATGATACCGTGTTGGAAAATCTAAAACTGATGCGTGAATAAACGTCTGTTTTTAAAGACCCGCATCTTCCCACGGAGTGTGTGGTGTCCGCTTGCGGGGTTGATTTTCAGATAAGCGTTTATGGGTGGCAGATTCCGTATCTTTTTCGACGATGAATTTGACGTTACCAGACCGGGTTCGCGGTGACCCCGTCGCACCGGCGTTTTTGGGGAGTGATAGCTCGTTACGAGATGGATAGATCGACAGTTATCGTTTGAAAGAAATCGTTTTCAGACGTATTATGGAGATAGCCCAATTATTGACGTGATATCATGGGGAAATACTGACCGAACGTATGCTTGCTGAACACACGATACAACGCGCGTCGCACATTTTTAAGGTTTCGTGTAGAGTGACAAATGTATCATTGCGTGTTGTTGAAACGTATAGACTAATTTTATGATAAAGCGAGTGTTTAATTTTCGTAATAAAAAAATAAATTAATAAATAAGGCAGCACTGGTGTTATGCAGCTGTACGCAAAACGTACGAAGCCAAAAAATGCAGAGTTAAATTCGAAACAAATTAGCTGTAAGCTTAATAAGTAGGCTACTGAAAAGAAAGAAGGTAGCCTACTTGTCTTATTTCAACTGCTTGGTTTTTACCGTAACCGTAACCGTACTTCGCTGTAGCGCTACAGAAGTCGTTCCCAGCATGAATCCAGTTTCCTGCCTGTCTGGTGAAATTCGAGCCAATGCAACTGGCCTAACTTAGTCGACAATCACTATGACAAACCGACAAAACCGCAGAAAGAAGCCGACACAAGAAACGGCAACACCAGTACACCATGATTGCATATGAAGGCCTTGCTTGTTTAGACGGGTAGCCTACCTAAAATTAGTTAAAAGTATAGCCCTCAACTTGCAAGTTTTTGTCATTTCTTTATTTTAAGGAAGTAGATATTTATTAGGCTCATCACGAGGTAGGGACGATAAGGTGAATATGCAATGACAGCACAAAGCTGAGAGAGAAAAAAAAAATATGTATATCATTACGACGCTACGTACACTCGAACTCAAGACCTATCGTACACTTGTTGAATACGCAAAAAAGCGTACTACCAGGCAGGTTTCCTGGCCTCAAGCTGCGGTAATCTAAATTACTGTTCAGTCTTAACCGAAGCAATGGTAGGGGCGTGTAACCATTGCCTTAGGTGTGAAACTTATGTAAAATTTCAAGTAAAATCTTTTACTTCATGTAACTTTTCAGCTAAAAACATGTAAAACTTCAAGCTAAATTAGGAAAACCTTTCCTTCTAGGTCTTAGTAGCTGTGTGGTTTTTACTGATCCGATGCTTATAATGATATCGGACTACATAGGCCTACCATGAATTTATCTATGACTGCATAATTAACAGTTGTAGCCTACCAAGGGAGATTTCATCTCGTTGCCCTGGAAGTAGAGCTGGAAAGTGTTGCAGATTGCCAGAAGCTCTGCATTTACGTAGGCTATGCTGATCGGTTTCCAAGTTATCCAAATGAAGTAAAATGCGGCAGTTAGAATTAAGTTACACATTGCTGTCCCGATACAGATATTACGAAACTGTCGATTAATACCGACAATAAATATCACAAATAAGGCCTAGCCTATACTGTACTTTGAAGGTGAAAGAAACCTTCTGGTGAGACATTCTTCCATATTGTAGGTTTCAGCACGCTTTCCGGCCTAGCCCGTTCTCCTCTGCAGTAAGGGATATATTAGTCTTCATCGTCTTAAGAGATGGTGTCAGGTGTATGCTGCGGGAACATCGCGTCTCCCTCCCCAATCCCTCTGCGTCCAGTGAATTTTTCGAGCCAATCATACTTTGCACATAGCACGTGATAACTTATAAGTTTTCATGATGTGTAGCTGCTGAACAATGGACAGGCATCCTTACGGCGTAATACTGGTAGGCACTAAGGGTAGATGACATCGCCAGCAACCTGCATAACGATGTTAGTGTCCAATCCTTCCAGCAACGGTTCCATCGAGGCGTAAGACCCACTCCAAGACAAGCAGCTAAGGGGTGTCATAATTTGCATTCTCTTTCCCACTGAAGTTCATGTATTGTGTATACAATCTTTGTTGTATATCCGGACTTGGTCCTTACTTAATTACCACGTGACTAATTATGTATTTAATACTCACCATTCATTCTGTTCAACTTATCCAAATCAGCTAGGCAGTTAGCCTGTCTTTTCCCTTATGCTTAAATAGTAATGTATGGTATGCTATGTAAGAAAAACATGCTGCGCCCTAACCATGACCCTTACAAATGGGGTGTGCTAACCAGTGTCTAGTCTTATCTTCGTTCAAAGCAAAAATGTCGCTATGGTACTGTCTGCTAGGCGTTATCACCAGCATGGTTTTTGTTATGGCTGTATAACATAACTAGTCAAGGCCTGTATTCTAAACGACACTTTAAGACCCAATGAAGCCTCAAACTGCCTAAAAAATGGTAAGCTCTATGCAGGACGAAAACAGCAATTTTGAACTGGTTGCCGGTAATCAGGTTGTGAATGGGGGCTAACAAATTTAGAGGCTTCCTCAAGGTATGTTTCAGAACTAAAGTCTATTGCGTAACGTAACTGAGTAGCCTATTTCTGAATGCCAACAGGTTCAGTGGCTCATTATACGTTGATCTGGAAAAATATTACGGAGTAAAATTATTACGCCATGACCAAATGTCTATCAATTTTACACATGAATTGATAAGCGAATTTTCGGCTGATCACAATAAGTTCAGTACTTTTTTGTCTTCAGCCTTCATCAGGCTCACAGGTCTTGGGGAACACAAGTTTGAGTCTTAGATTTTGAATTTCGCACTGCTGGATTCAACTGTCACGTTATGTTGGCAGTGGCTTCCTCTCTGTGTTCGTTTAAGCTGTCGTGGGCCAGAAGCTATTCCATCTCTTAGTCAGTTTCTAGTTATTTTGGCAATGTTTTCATGCGCCGGCTCTTGAATGTTCATAAGTCGGATATTTTGGTCTAAGGTTGTCTTGCTATTCAAAACTATTTGACACTCATGTAAACGAATTAGCTGAACCTGAAACTTTACCAAGAGCAGGGGTAAACCTGGCATTCAAACTAGGAAACCTCGCGTGATGGCAGGACTAAATAAAATATCTAGAATCAGATACAAGAATAGCCTATTGCTTAGCTGTTGAAGGAGTCTGGTATTGCTATCTGAATAGCAGCTCCTGCAGGAACTGTGTCAGGGTCCCTTTCCAGGTGTCGTAATAGGCCGATCAACTGCTGCTAGGGCGAGTTCTGCCAGGTTTTTTTTTTTTGGTAATATCTGTCTGCTGTTCACAAATGCACTAATGGTGGGTAAGCATGGTTTTGTGTAATAGAAAAGGGTGCGACGTGTGACTATGTCGCAGATAATCTGGCACAACAGGTAATCTGCCACAGTCGCAGACAAAACGTGCCATTTTGACCAAATTTCTGCCGTTTCGTCAATTTTTGACATTCCAATAAATTTGGACATTCCAATAAACCATTTTAATCAACTCGACGAGACCTTTCTATTTATGGAAGAGCCAGATCAATAGGATAAAGCACTGAAAAATTATTCAGTAAAAACCAATAAATTTGTGGGTAACCATACGAAAAAATAGATTAGCTGCAGATAATTTTCCCCCGACAATTGGTGTCGCAGACAGTGGCAGAAAATTCTGCTTTGGGGATAGCCTATGCACTAAAGGTCACTTGTTGAAACAGTGTTTGGTACGGGTGGCCCCATGACAGAAACAGGGCGTCGCAGCATCGTACATCATAAAAAGAAAGTAGACTCGACAGAAAAGATCCTTCTTGCTGCTATTTCTATAATATTTCTGCAGAACCCGCGAAACGAAAGTTTCTGCTGTGGGGCAGCGGTAGAATGTAGATTGTGGAGCATATTTCAGATTTTATGAATATTACAATCAAATCAAAATTCTGTCTTCGTAGCAAACTACTTACGGCGCAACAGTCAGTTGACACTACTGGATGGGGTCATACGTAGTTATGCCTAGGTCTATTTTTGCTGGTTTACTTTGCGTTAGCAAGTATTTAATACTAAGTAAAGGTAGGCTAAGTAAAAAGGCAAACTATGCCTAGGTGAAACATGGATGCAATTTTTCCCTAAGACACAAAGTTAAAACCATCTAGCCTATATTAAACTAAAGGTTAGGCCCAATTGTTTCCCTATCACGGTTATGAGCAGTTCCTGCAATCCCGAATACTCCTAAAGAACCTTTGATAAAGAGTACTAATTCAAGAAGGGTAATTGTTTTCACTTGCACATGTTTGAAAGAAAAGACAAAGGCCTGTATTTTGAAAAACTCAAAAGTAAATGTCTTCTAATTGCTGACAACCACAGTCAAAGCAGTTCTGATTCTGAGCCACTTCCACTTCTATCTTGCAATAATAGGCAATTTTCAGTTCTATCTTACAGTAATAGGCAATTTTCATTTCTTTCTCGTAATAATAGGCTATTTTCACTTCTATTTTTGCGATAATAGGCAATTCTCACGTCTATCTTGCAATAATAGGCAATTTTTAATTTTATCTTGCAATAATAGTCAATTTAACTTCATCTCGCAATAATAGGCAATTTTCACTTCTATCTTGTAGTAATAGACAATTTTCACTCCTATCTCGCAATAATGGGCAATTTTCACTTCTATCTATCTTGCAATAATAGGCCTTCGGATTTAGCTCCAGTAAATAATGGCAGTAGTTTGGTAGCTTCCTTTAATAAACTTAATAACGTTTATAACGAAGCCATTAAAGTATTTTGTTAATTACTTGTCCTACAGAAATTCCATTAGTTCAGTAATCGATGCAAAGTGACGTAGTAATGAAGTTAAAGCTTGTTGCGTGCCTCATTGTCTTGTTTAAATTGAATGAAAAGCGAACTACATCATTATGGACTTCTTTATAAAGTGATTCCATAGAAGCAGCATGCCTCCCCCCCACCTCCCTGATTACATTCTTTTTTTCTTCTGTGGAAGCAACGAGGTAACCTAGTCGAATTTTGTAGTTCAACGACTTCGTAATCTGGCATTCTGACTTTCAGCATGGTACCTATTCAAATTTTTACATTTGTGCATACTTTGTGCAGTGTTTGCCTTAATGACTTTGTATTCCATCTTTCTGACTTTATATTCTGGGATTTTGAAAATAACTTTACAGCTCAGCCTTTCTGACTTTGCAGTAACGTGGTTTGTCTGACCTTATGATGCGAATGTTCCAGCAGGCCGACCAGTTTTCTGATTTTGAAAATCTCATTTATTTTCTCTCCATAAATGGTTTGAAAATTTAGTTCCATGTAGTCCAGAAATCGGATGCAAATTAAAATATCGACTTTGTAGTCTAAGAATGTCTGACTTCACAACTCGGGAAACTTGCTATCTAGACGTCTGATTTTATGGTCCACCCATCAGCCTCTGTAGTTCTGAAATTCAATTTGACAGTCAACAGGTTTGATTATGCAGTCTATTGCGTTGGGTTTGCCCAATGTTTTGTAATATGTTCAGAATTCCTAAGCTAGTCGGTCCTTAGACTTCAAATTTTGCAGGCGCAGTGGGAAGTAGCTGTTAAGCGCCTGTAAAGTTTAGAGTCCAAAGTTACAAGAGGTTAATCATGCATCAAGTCCCAAAGTAACTTTTAATGATCCGTTAGATTTTGCAACAATCTTCACGCCGTAAGTCCAACATCTTTACAGTTTCCAAGGCTGTACCAAGGATGACGGGTGAATTCAATACACTCTAACTTTGTGGTCCACCATTAGTAGTAGATCAGCAGTGTATATGAATATGGGTAATTTATTGCCAAAAATTTGCAAATAAAAAAGGCAGGAGCAGGACTTGGGGAATCATTTATGCTTGTAGGTGAACTAATTCAGGGTGGCATCGTACCTGGAAAACCGGGAAAATTCAGGGAATTTATCAAGTCTAGAAAAATCAGGGAATTTGAAAAATATTTACCGAAAATCAGGGAATTTGAACATTTTCCGGAAACGTTCACTTATAAGGAATAGGTAATTCGGATTTAATTTTTTGCTTCTAACCTTCACTTTATTTCAGTTCAAACTTCATTTCCTTTTTGTTTCATTTCTGATAAAGTTAAAACTACTTAGGCCTAAGTAATGTGGGACGTAATGTGTTTAGTGAGTTTTTAGTTTAGTTCAGATTGTGGCCTTTTCATGCACTTTACTAATACCAGTCAGGGCAGTGTAATTTTTGATTTAGAAAAGCAATGGGATACAGTTATTGTGATTTGAGTGAAATGTGAAAAACAATTTTTAGTCCTGTACTGCACCTTTCTTCTACCGAAAACAATCAGGGAAAAGTGGTAGTATTGGTCTGGAAAACCTGGAAAAATCAGGGAATTTCAACATGAGCTTTTGAACGCCACCCTTTAATTGTTTGATCTGGTGGCCAGTAGCTTACAAATGTTACTTTGCCGCGTACTTTGCCAACAGTACTAGCTATACAGTACAGCATTTGTTAATTGTGATAACCACAAAAAACTTCACTATACACTCATCAAAATCTTCTAAGAAATTATCTTAAGAGACATTTTTGGAGATTGTATTTGATTCGCTGCCATACGTTGTGAGAAGAGTGGCGATGGATTCATGCAGAGGTTAAGTTGAACCAATTTGTGTGTGTGGCAGCTGAACTTTTCAACAATCAGTTGTCCTTTGTTCTGTCAGATATTAGCCAGTGAATGAACACACGTCCAACATGGGAGTGTCCGTGTTGTGACTATTGTGTCACATTCCTTTTCTTGTCAGGAGGTCGTCTGGGAGAGAAGCTGTGAGTTTCGTTTTCTGGCCACTTCAGATTTCAGATCGGTTATTTCGGCATCACCAGAGGGCGATGACTTTCTGGCATGTACGTCAACTTGCGTTGACCCAGGAGACGAGACATGCCGCGATTTCTGCCTCAGTCAGCCTTTGCTTGAAGAAGTCATCCCCTTCCCGACTGGAAGGTTTTTTCAACGCTGTAGCACTCGAGAGTTGCCAGATGTCTGGGATAACCGTTGCAGAAGAAGGAAAACACAATCAATGGCCTGTATTTTGAAAAACTCATAAATATTTATTTTCTAATCCCTGACAACCACTGTCAAAGTAAAACAGCCCTGAAGTTAAAAACCTGTGTGGTCACCTTACCTACCCAAGCGATATTGACCGCATTGAGTATTCATCATAGAAATTCACGTACAGAGTGATAGGTTAAAACTGGCGGCTGACGAGCGATAACACGGCTTGGAAAAATTTCAGTATTACTAGCCTGGAACTAAACTGTGAGCAAAAGTAGTAGTAGTCTCTGAATTTGCAGGAAAAGTATAGTATTGAAAACAGTCAGGGACTAGTATTGAAAATACTCAGGTAATGGGACGTATGTTTTTTGGTCGAACCCTACCCTAGTTACAGATCCTTCCAGTTGTAAAAAAAAAAGTCCTACAGTCTAGATCAACAAAGCCATGCTGAAAGGAAAAAAAGTTATAACGACATATAATCTGCAATGTGTAAAAGGGTCCAAATTTAAGTCCCGCAGCCGCTCTGCATTCTGAAAAGACTACTGCGAAATTACTGAAATAATCACAATGAAAACCGTGAAGTTGCCAAATTTTTTTGTTAATGCAGAATTTTGTATTAAAAATGATGAAGGGAAGAAGCAAGAAATGTTTCGTTCTCATGTGGTAATAAAACTATTACAGTCTTTGAAAGCCAAGAGCCGTTTCTCAATTTAAGATGTTTTACAGTCGTTTTATGTTGGACGTAAAGACTGAAAATCGTCCACGGCCACTTCACGCTCTCCAGTCGCTGCACAACCAGAACTCTTCCTGGTTTCAAAGAGATTTTGTAAACTGCACTAGGCCATACGGTACACTTTTTGCGTGTTAGATTTTGGCTATTTATTGCTCTTGGTTCTGGTTTGGTTATCGTCAGAATTAGGGCATCCAATCCCGGGAATAGGCAAAATTCGGATGAGAATATGTCTTTTAAAATTAAATCTTAATTCACTAATTTGAGTGCTATACAAACTAAAATTATACAGCTGCGTACAAAGGAACAAATAGAATAAATAATCTAATACAGTTAAAGATTTGCCTGCAGATGTTCGAATAAACCAGAGCCAATATCGTAATTAAAAAAAAGGACAGGAGCGAAACCCCTAACTCGTCATTTTCTCCCACGTTGAGGGCGATTTACTTGTCTTTAGGGTAGTGTTTTTTGTCATCTGATAGATTTACCGATTTTTGAGAGTGAGTTTAGAGTTTTTACGGATTTACCGAATTTTGAGGGTATTCCTATGGATTACGTATATTGTGAAGTAGGTACCGAGTTTAAGGATGGGATCA
>JAHWFP010192640.1:0-11256 GCA_023313725.1 Lithobius niger
CCAGAACAGATCCCTGGGGCACACCACTAACTACCTTCTTACTTTCGGAGAAATCTCCACCAATAACAACCGTCAGCCAATTTAGTAGATATCCCCTGAAACTATAATGGTCCAGAAAAAACAAAAGCTTCGAATGTATCACAGATTTCAAATGCTTTTTTTAAAGTCGTTCAAGATAATGTCCGGAATAATAACCTATGTCAGCAGCATCCTTCCACTTATAAGTGCCAGCAACAGCTGACGGACAGCGGATTTACCTGGTCAAAAAAACCAAACTGATTATTATTAATGACATTTATATTTTTTGCATGCTTCATCAACGCACAGCGAATAATTGTTTCCATAACTTTACATGGTATACACATAATAGGGAGATCGGTCTGTAATTTGTGGGGTCAGCAGGGTTTCCTTTTTTTTTTAACTGGTACGACATTTGCAGTGGACCAGATGTGCGGTATTGTACCCATTGAGAGAGAAAGATAAGATGTAATGGTACAGCGATTTGAATGCAGATTTGTTTATTAAAAAAAAAAGCAGACAGACCATCCGGGCCGATGGCATGACTTGGTTTCATCTGCTTTTTGGTCGCGATAATTTCTTCTACAGTAAAATTAACGCTCAATTTGGGCAGCATTCAAATTTTCAGCGGGAGGTAGCTGACATTACCAACCACCCCATTTCTAGAAAATTCTTCATTCAAAATTGTTGTTTTTCCTCCTGGGTCGCTGTACAGGGTGTTATTTATCCTCATTGGTGGTATAGATAGAGTTACATTTGTTTTTTTGCTGATAAAAGTGAAACAGTGCTGATAAGTTCCCTTCATCTAAAATATTTTTTATATGCCGACGAAAATATGCATTAACTGAAATTTATAGCATTCCTTCTCTCCTAATGCGTTCTGCCAACTGAAAAGTTGTTGAATTCCATGCCAATTCGGCAACTTATCCTGCTGCGCATGCGTGATGCAGCCATCCTATATAAGCGTTGGCTCGAGACTGTGTTTCATCGCTTTTTCTCTTGCTGCCACGCTGTGTGGCTGCACTCCCTAGCAATCCATTGACACTACTGCGCCGGGGCCATTGGATTCCTTCTGACCTTTGGTCATTGTTAAGGTGGGTCGCATATGAGGGTTAAGCCCGGTCTTCACGTGGCGTCTTAGTCGCCGGCGTCTTGCCTCGTTTGCCTTTAGGGCACCGAATTCGTGTAGTCGTGTCCAAGACGCCACGTGTAGACCAGGGCAGCAACATAGACGCCGAGCTCGGCGTCTTGAACCAACTGGATGGATAAAGACGCTGTGCTCGGCGACACAATCCTGCCTTCGGGCAGTAGAGGGGGATCAGTTAACCAATAGGAACATAGATTTGTATCAGATAACGAAAACTCCACCAAATTCTAGTTGTTGTCATGACAACCAGTTGACACGCCGATGACAAGGAGTAGTAGTGACGCCGTGTTTACACGGTAAATCGCCCGACTCTTTTCGAGGTTTTCATACCTCCCCCAAGCAAAAGAAGGAAGACGCCACGTGAAGACCGGGCTTTAGGCTCACTTGCGACCTCTTTCCCATTCCATCTTCATCGCTCTGTCTGGACACTGCTAACGTCCCAGTGGTCGTTACGGCTAACGACCCTTCCTTCAGTATGCTGAAACGGTTTGCCGGTGCGACCGTGCCCACCTGCCGATTGGGTTCGCTCTAGTCGGCAGTCGTTTTCTTCTTGTGGTCGCCTAGGGCTTCGGTCTGCTTGCGACCCCTCTACCAGTTCGTCTCGACCACCTAAGTGGCATCCTAAACACGGAGTGAGAGGTTAAAATACCTCTTCTGGGTCGTGTTTTCTGCTCCTTTGCACTGTTACACATGGTCGCATCATTCAACACTCCTTGATGCCTTCTTTTTCAGAGTGGCGCCGTTCACACTTGCTGCTGCGCACTCTTCTGGACGGTCGTTCCTCTACACCTTCAGTCCTGACTTCTTTCACCCTACGTTGACGACCTTCTGTAGTATCGCCCCCCCCCCCCCGTACTACCTTGCATCGTTTGCAGCTTTTCCGGGTCGTGACTTTTTCCTTGCCACTGTGATCGCCCTTTGCAGAGGAATGAACAAACGACACTCCACTACAACTTCATAACATCATGCGAACGCAGTGACAGGCATCCTTAGCCTAACGACACTAATGGGCAGTCGCGTCCACCCTAGTTCGTTCATTTCCACAAATCACGACCACCTTCTGGGCCACTGTCACCACTCGTTCATCAAACCATCGCCCCTTTTTCTTTTGTATTGCTTGCCAACCATGTATAACTCTTGCAACGACTGACGTCTTGCAAAGAAGGGGTGGTGGGCGACCACGGCCTTTACTAGATCTTCATCGATCGTCTTAACCATTCATTTCCACATCGCTCTAATGGTTATTTCTTCACTCCAGACTTCTCCTGTCAGTGCACCAACGTGAGCCACTGCTGGCACACTTCGGGGTTACGTTTCCTATGTCACCCTGGCAATGACTGTCTATAACCTCGCCCAGACATTACTGCTGCTTCGGTACGAACGGTCGTTCGTCTCCTCTCAAGTTGTTTTCACCTTCGCTCCCTTCAACGCCTGTCGGAAGCTGAGACACACGACCGACCTACCAACAAAATTCGTTCTACTCGCAGTGGACAAACGCCTACTTCCCCTGTGTGATCACACGTACAAAACAAACACAAGCATTCTTCCACGGTCGTTATCAATGGCACGTCCGCTCGGTCTTCGTTATTCCAGCGTGCACCCGAGGTTCTCCACGACTGTCCTCTGCATCTATTGTACCGTTCACCTCTCCTACTACGCAGCGCTGTGTCCTGCAATTATTAGCAACTTGAACTTATCTCCCGAAGATCTCTCCCATCTCGATGTCACCATCGCTTCAAATCTGAATACCGCCAGTTCATTCAAGCAGAGTGTGAAACTCTTCATTCGACAACCATTTCAAGGCGGCCCTTCTTCAGTCGTAGCGGCCGCTGCCATCTCCTTTTGCGATTTTACAAACCACATTCGCTCATCCCCCTAGCTCCCAGTCAGATGCCACTGAGGTCTCGACCTTGTCTACTCCTGCATCTGAATCATTATATTCTTTGCCTACAGTTCTACCAGCTGCCGTTCTGTGTGTCTTGTAGTTGTCTTTTAGAGATCTCGCCCATTGGACTTGTACATTCTGACTACAGGCCACACGTGCTCTCGGTAGAATCTGCTGTCCTTTGTACATCAAATACCAACCCCGCGACGTAGGCTACTCTCTTTCGTACAGCACACGACGCTCTAAGATCCGGAATGGCTCGCCTCCACCAACGAATCGCCGAGCAGACCACCAAATTATTTTCAGTCGTTTCTACGATCGGTTACCAACGGTTACCAACGACCCCGTTTGATATTTTTAGCACTACATTCTCTTCGAGCGTCGTCAAAACCTGCTTGGACATTCACCATTCACAGCAAAAACGGGGCTTTGTTCAAACACCACCGTCGTAATCCTAGCCAGGCGGTGCAAATCGTACCACCATCTTATCGCCATGCCACGACCGTAGCTAGATGCATCCATGCTCCAACAAGGTGTTTCTCCGCTGCAGAAACAAGATGGCTGCTTCCCACTGATAAAAATGTGATAATTTGCTGCAAACACTGGGGTAAGTTATGTTGGATTTCATTGTTTCCGCATAGCTCCAAGTAGAGCAAGTAATTAATAAACAACCGTAAAATTCTATTTATTCATTTCGATTGCCAATAAAACCTTGACCGTAACGTTTTTAAAGCGAGTTGAACGATTCCGGCAATTGCCTGGAGCTGGCAGTTTTGTTTTGTTTGTTTGTTTGTTTGTTTTTTGCAGCCCAGTTGTATTCGGCTTCCTAATATGGTACACAGACTTGGCCATAGAAATTCGACGAAACATCCACTTCGCCTTCGATTCTGCCGCCGGACACGCTGCAAGCAAACACGAAAGGCTTGCTTGCTTTAGCATGCGGACTGAGGTAGGCCACTCCAAACACGTGATACGCGGATTTTCAACTTGAAACACTGTATTGCCACTAAATCATTAATGTTTAACAGCAACGGCTTAATGCTACCAGCTAATAAACGTATACACGACCCGGGAGTGTTCACGTTGTAGCTCCAGATTGGCGTTTGATATCATGACTTCACATGGCCGAAAAACTTGGCGTTAATCCTTAGCAAGTGTTGTTTTGGAGTAGATTTCAAATATTTTTGGTCCAAATTGATGAATCCATTGTTTTCTTAGAAATTATGAGTTGTATACACCAATCTATCTGGTCCATTTTATTATTTTTTTTCTTTCGTTCCGTTTTGAGGACAGCAGTAACATTTTTTCATGTGATGGAGGGTATCTATCTATTTATATATTTAGCTTAGGAGCAGACTTAATGAAGGATTATTTGAATTTGAATTTTTATTTGAGTCATAGGCGGCCTATTAATCCATACACACAAGCCTAGAATACCTTACCCTAACTTAGGGAGGATTAAACAACGAAGCTTCAACAATCAGCCTGAGGGCGAGCGGGCTCAACTTTCCATGCATTGCTTATCTCCACGCACCATCATTTTGTGGTTGCACAGGCCTGGAGTGTTAGATTGTAATTGAATTCGCACAAACACATCGACTGCCTCCTCCAAGAGCAGCTTCCAGGCTTAATGAAAATTGGATAATGATGTCCGACGAAGGCCTAAGCACCACTTGCATCCCAAAGGATCATACCCTTGCTGGGCTAGACCACTGTTACCTTCTGGCTGTGTCTTTTTTGCCAAAGAAATCCCTCTTGCCGAATTGGTATAAATGTTTAACTCTTACGAATTAAGAATGACGAAATGTACTTTACCGCAAGATTTAGGTTCTAAGCGTTTAGAACCCAGCGACAAACCATAATTACGCTAATGGATCTTAATTCGGACCTTCTTACCCCGAGGTTTACTTGGCGAAACGTGCAGAATTACTGTGCACTTAAAACTCTGTAATTATTTATTGGCTTTTGTTAATTTGTTTCGACTTTATGGGGTTTTAGAGGGCTTACATCCTCTAAGAACTTGGTAAACCGTTTTAATTGCTGTAATTGTTACATTGTCTGTCTCAGTATATTCAATTAAAGTGGCGAGTGAACCTCTAATGGTGCTCCACGATCGTCCACCACAGCTCTTATAGGAAAGCCCTCGATACAATTAAATCAAGGAATTACGGACGAAGTACGGAAATAAGACTGACGGAATTTTGCGTGTTAAATACACCAATGAAAAAGGTTGGTATTGTTTGATAAGATAAAGCAGAAGACGGCATCGAGCAAAGCTCAGAGACACCCCCCCCCCCCCCCCCCCAGCAGAAAAAAGCCCAAAGGGGTTAGCCCCTCCACGCATCAAGGCGAGCCTTAAAGCAAGACAGATTGGGTGCTGGAACAACAGAAACCGACAGAGAATTCCATGAGTTGACAACCCGCTCACTGAAAAAAGCGTTATCTAATATTGATCCGGGATAATTTTCCCCTCAATTTGAAATGATGTCCTCGAGTGCTGCTAGGTGTAAGAACAATCAAAATGGAATAATCAATATTGAGAAGACCATGAAGAAGCTGGTAGGTGAGAATAGCGT
Organism: Lithobius niger; assembly: GCA_023313725.1. Taxonomy (NCBI): domain Eukaryota; kingdom Metazoa; phylum Arthropoda; class Chilopoda; order Lithobiomorpha; family Lithobiidae; genus Lithobius; species Lithobius niger. The sequence goes on from JAHWFP010192640.1 coordinate 5,627, forward strand.
CTCCTCTATCAAATCTTTCTCGTATAGAACGCAGATGGAGGTGCTGAAGTCGATCGGAGTAAGTAAGTTTATAAACAGCTGGACACCAACTGGTGAGTCTACGCTGGCACTTTTCAAGTTTGTCAAGGTGAATAGCAAGGGTGACAAACTTGTGAGCGGTAATCAAGGATAGGGCTTATAAAAGGTTTAAAAAAGCGTGCCAAAGAGATGGGAATCAAGGTAGGAGAATTTTTTGTTCGTGTTTTTTGGTTGTTGTTCTTCTTTTTGGGATATTTTCAGTCAACCTAGCATCCGTTCAAAAAGGATTGTCAGCATTCCTGTTTGGGATGGTGCTCAGCTACACTACCAAAGCCCCTGTTTCGGACAAAACAACACGAAATGAGTTAAGGCCTAACCAGAAAGAAAACAATGTAGTGCAAAGCGATGAGTTACTAGCCTACAAGATCAAAATTGGTGTAATCAAATGGGGGATGGTGTGTTTTATCTATCGATTTTGACGTCTTAGGTGCACCATCGTTTAAGCGTTGCGGCCAAAAACCGCTGTATTAGCGTTGCAGACACGATGGAAAGGTTTCGATGTTGCGCACATGGTCCATAATGGTTGCCTACTAGGTGAAGTTATGATAGTTAGTTGTCTTTTGTTGTGCTTTCGCCATATTGCACTTCGTGGCTACAGTACTGTTGCAAAGCAAAGAATTCGCAATATAAAATCATTAATTACTTGGTTTGTATTACTTAAATAAAAACGCCGAATCCTTAAAATCAGCGAAACAAGAAAAACCCAGGTGTTGAACTAAGGGTGTACCGATCATATAATTTTTCTGCTGAACCATTACCGAGCCAATCGAACGTTAAATCTGCCAATGCCAAATCGATCGAATGCACAATACAGTCGTCAAATGCAAAAAGAAACTGAGAAAGCAACAATCAATTTTTTTCCTTGTTTTAATTACAATAAAAGTTCGTAGAAAATATCTGATGCAGTCATTTAATCAGGCAAAGGATTCAAACAAACGAAAAGGTCTTATTTTAAATATTTAACTTCAAAGTGTTAAACTATTGAGCAAAAGCAGCTATCACTGTGGTTTGGACCAATTGGAGAGCTGGCGAAAAAAAAACTTCAAAATGGTGTACTGAAATATATACTGCCCCCCCCCCCCCCAGTCACCAGCAGAGGGGGCAGCAAAATCGTTTACCTAATTTTTAATAAAAAGAAATAATAATTCAAATTTCAACAGATCATGTATTACTTTCAAGTATGAAGCACAACCTAATTTCAAAAATTGAAATTATTTTGACAATAATTTTAAATACCACTGACTCGTCAAAATAAATTGCAGCTTATTTTACGATTATATAAGCTATGATATAATCAGCGCAGTGAGTGGTTTAAGCTCTTCCACCATCATTGGGTAGTTTCCTGCATTACAAAGAGCATCAGTCGTCAACACCATGGCTGATTCCTTATGGGCCAACCCAAGGTGTCTGGGTGAAGGTCATCACCTTAGGTCCCCACTACCACATTGGATTTCATATCCCTTAACGGTGCCACGGCAAGGTTGCTGTCATAATGAAAAGAAAGCATGAATTTGGCGCCCAAAACCGAGCCAAAAAAAAAGGATGAAAGAAGATTTTTCTTGAACATTAACATGAACGCATCGTATTGATAAATAAATTTCCCAAGAATATGTAAAAACAGTACCCTTCAGAAGCCAGATAAGGCAGTGATGAACAGTAAAATGCTTCAGCTTCAGTACCCCGCTGGGGGAGCTTACAGCGCTCCCCCAGACCCCCTTGCTGGCTATGTTCGGCCCCCTCCCACAATTTGTTTCTGGCTGCGTCGCTTTAGACGGGGGCGCCAAAATTAACTTTGCCCCCCCCCCCCAGTTAACATAACCTTGCTACGGCACTGCCACCATAAATTCAGACAAAATCATTTACAGCCTTACGTGGTACCAACACAAAATGTGACTCCAGAAAAAATGGAAGATCAGGGACAACACGTTGCTTAAAACGTATGTACATAAAACGCTTTACATTTTCTTTTCTTTCATTGATTCTAAGAATTTGGTTTTATTGTGTTTTTTTTTTCTTCATAGATACAGCTTTGCATCCTGCTCTCTGCGTTTCGTTTTTTTTCTTTGGCATTAGTTTGTTAAGTAATTCAAGCTAGTGCGAAAAGAATTACCGTTAAGTCATTGGAGCACTTACTTGAACACTGCAGTCCTTCAGTACGGATTGCCAGAACAGTGGCCGTCAACAAGAGTTCTGCGCGCGTAACCTGTAAAATCCACTGTGGCGCCATCTAGCGTCTGTGATATCGCTACAAGCAAGTTAAGGAATGCACACCAAGAAATGTTTCCAGATAAATAATCATGAGCTGAGGCTGTATGAATTACTGTATGAAAATGTAGTGCATCCTCGGGGACCTTAGATCAATCTGTAAAGTTTACCGATGTAACGAACAGAGGGTGCCACGGTAGATTCTTAAGATTTTCTTTTGGGGGTGGGGCAGCTACCTGTAAGTTGTACGAAGCCGACAGTCAGAGGCTGGCCTAGTCGGAATTCAAGATACCTCAACTAGGAAAGAAAGAAAAATAACTGTCGTTGCAATTTTTTTTCAGTGGTTACCTCATTGCCACAAACAAGAAAAAGCATCTCTTTTTTTTTTCTGTCATCCACGTTAGAAATTAATACAAGGAAACTAATAATAAATCAAAAGAGAGTGGTTAAAGAAAGGGAACATATCTTGTCTGGAGCCTGAAGCTAGGGGGTCCACCCCAACAGCGCAGTTCGAAGAGAACCTTGCTTGTAAACGAAGTTCCAGGACGCTTGTCCCAAGTAGGTACAATTGTCTTTTTTTTCTGACAGTGTATCTTAAGAGTCTCACAAAGTCACGTGGTATTATTGACTTCGGACTGGCCACACGACAACACATTCAGACTTACAAGGCCAGTATTCAGCGCTGACTGTCGGCTTCAAAAGGGAGAAATGTTTTTGAAAGAAGAGGCGTTTCAACACATAGGTTAGTTTCGCCTATATCAGTTGCCTACAGATGGGAATAGGATAGTAGGTTTCATTACATAAAATTTTTATACAATTTATGGATAATGTCATGTCATTCCTTTATCATTTACGAAAGGTATGTAGTGAGGAAAGCATGTTGCCGTGTTAATGTGGATTATATATCTACAAAATATTATTGTCGGTTAGTTTTATTTTTTAATTTTGGTGAATGGATTGTGAATGATGTCTGAAATGTATTATTTTTGGGAATTTACATCATTCAAGTAAAACAAAAAACACCATTATAATTGTTTACTAAACGATGACACACATTGAAATTTATTTAAAAATCATCCTAGTGTACATGGATTTTCGTCGCGCAGTTATGAAACTCCGTAAGATTGTGGAAAAGTTAAAAACAAATTGCTCCAATAGGACACTGGAACCAAGAATAAAGTTTGAGCTAGAATTGTGTAAGAGATATCCGTGAGAAATAAGTCGTTAACCGGACATAGTGGCCACAGTGGCCGTAGTGGCTGCCAGGTTTTACGCAAACGAGTAATTATCACCGGTTAACCACCGATTTCTCACCGATATGTGTTTTAATGGTAAGGTGTGACGTCAAGCTAACATATCGACTTATTTATGTTTTTACAATTTTTTATTTGTCGTAATTATTTATCTTTTTTTCCGTTTTTCTTAGCAATTATATTGAAATTAACAATTTTTACATACGAAAGGTGTAACTTTCTGAACGTAAGCTTCCTGTTAAAATGTTGTATTGCTCCGTAAAGACGCTCGTTACCTCCTTCTCCATTGTCGAATTTCGTTGTTTCAGATAAGGCTGCTTTTTTTCTTATTTTAAGTATTTAAATAGGTTAAGGTAACGGATGTAAGCGTGCTACAAGTTTTGTTTGTAATTTTAGATGTAGTTTTTAGTACCAATAGATCAATTTTTGCAATGGTATACTTTTTTATAATAATAATATAGGTTTGTTGCAGACGCAACCGGAATGGCAAGGACCTGGTGGTCACTAACTGCCATTTAAAATTAATAAAATAATAAAATTACAAAAGTTACACAATTTAAAAGTTTAAAACTAAAACGATGGCTCGGCTGCAGAGGAAGGGTTGATGGTAATGGGTCGGGGTCACGAATCCTTACCACCAAGGTTAGACCTACCAGGGACACAATGGTCCCCGATGGCATCGCCAAACGTGAAGGACAAGTTAGTGAGGGGGAAAAGCCGGGTATCATTGTCAATATTTCTTAAACAATAATAAAGTAATAAAATAAATAATATATAATATTAAATAAATAAAATGGAAATTACCATCACTAGTGGATGGTTGACGGAAGGGGTTTGAGGCGCTAACACCGGGACTTCAAATTGAAACTCTTTTACACTTACTGCGTCCTCTTCAAGAAGCGATTAAAGGACTGTTTATTTATCACTAGCGGAGTCGCTCGCTTCGCTCGCTCATTCCGCGTCGTCTTACTCCCCTTCCCTCCCCCCCCCGGTCTCGCCCCCCCCCTCATTAAGTTGCCGTTCGGTCGGTAGATGGCATCGTATGTTCGCGCTGCTGGACGTTGCGTTCTGGGCGCAGCTACTATCTCAGCGGGCCTTGGCTGCTACTCTTGTAATTTGCCGTTCCGTCGGTAGATGGCATCGTATGTCCTGCTGGCTGCGCTGCAGATGCAGATGACTGCTTCGTATGTCCTGCTTGCTGCTGCTGCTGGCTGCCTTGCGGATTTTGTGTAATTATATATATAGATTCTAAGAAACTCAATCACATTTCGAGCACTCACCGTTTGCGCGCTAAGAGCATTCCGTACATTCACGACCCGAAGTGAAAAGAAATTTTTTCGACAGTCAAATTTCGAACTCTAAACTTCTAACTTCAAAGGATGTCCTCTAATGGAATGGTGTCTGTTGGCCAAATCAAAAAGAGGAAGGTCAACAACAATCAGACCCTTTAGAATCTTAAAAGTGAGAATTAGATTTTTTAGACTTTTTTTTTAGATTTTTTTTTTTTGCTTAGCTTGCTGGAGCCAACGTTTCACGAAGTTTTTTTTAACGTCGCCAGTCGCAAAACATCGCCAGTCGTGAAAGTGCTTGTTTGCTTTGATTTTGCTTTCGGGTGAATCTGTTGAAGTTTCGTCGCGCAGTTATGAAACTCCGGTCGTTGGAATGTCTCGTGGTGGAGCGAATGCCGGACTAAATCCCCCTGGACAGAATCTCCCAGATAGGACAGAATCACCCCAGACCCCCCCCCCCCCCCAAGAGATATGTTAGGACAAATTCCCCCTTAAACAAAATATTATTTTTTTAAACAAGCAATATTTTAATCGTATTTTAATAAAATATATATTAATAAAAATTTATATCTTAAAATTGTTTGGTCAGTTGATGGCAACCGTCAAAACGTATGTTGTAGCCAACACCAGATAAAAATCTTTCTAGTGGTGCATCACTTCTAGCTTGTACGTCAACATATTTTCTTCTTTCTTTTTTCGGAGGGGTGGGGGAGGGGTTACCTGCAGAGTCTAAGGCCGCCCGCGCACTGAGCGACTTGACCGCGCGGCCAGGTTGCTGCAGCCAATGAAAATGATTAGTGCGTGG
>JAHWFP010192642.1:3721-14435 GCA_023313725.1 Lithobius niger
TCCTCGTCAAAGACCTGAGCTCAGCGCGCAAATCCGCTAAATCAGCATACTCACTAACTGGGCCAGGCAATGGCGCACTGCACACCTGTGCAAAAGATCTGGTCATCGGTGCTGCCGATAGTTTATCTTTCTTCTGGGCCTCCGAGTAGGAAAGCCCGTCCTTCACCTTCAATTCGTGCACACGACGTTCCTCTAAATAAACACGGCAGTCCCGCGAAGAGGCCTGGTGCTGACCACCACAGTTGATGCACTGCTCTGGGCCAGCACAATCAGCGCCTTCATGGGCTGCCTGAGCACAGCTAACACAGGTAGGCTTACCTTTACACGAGCCGCTGGTGTGGCCGAAGCGTTGACAGCAGAAACACCGCATTGGATTCGGTACATAAGTCCTGACCTTCAACCGCAGGTAACCGGCAGTAATGTGCTGCGGTGCAACTGGCGTATCAAAGGTCAGGAAAAACGTGTCAGTTGGCTGGGAACCATTCTCACCTTTCCTCGTCAAACGCTTCACAGCCGTAACGCCTTGTGACTTGAGTTCGTCCAGGATGATATCGCTGAGACCCCTCAAATCAAAGCACGTCACGACCCCCTTGCTGCTGTTTAAGGTACGATGCGGCTCCACACGCACCGGGCATAACCCCAGTGCACCCGCCTTCAAAAGCCTCTTTGCCTGAGCCCCATCCGCAACCTCGACAAGGTATCCCCCAGCATGGAGCTGAGAGACACTCTTCGGATCGGAACCACAGATCCCTTTGAGTGCTTTGTGGACAACGAACGGACCGAGTTGTGTAACATCTCGGCCCTCGCCTGTCACCACCAAGAACTTCGGGACTTGGTCCCGACTCTTACTAATGTCCGGTAACTGGGCACCAGGCTCAACCATCTCAGGTTCCCTCCTCTGGCGCTTGCAAGTGCGGCGAGGAGGGGAATAATTTTGGGGGAAGAAATTTTTGCGGGGGGGGGGGGGGAAGAAGGTGCCATGGAGAGCAAAAAGAAGTCGCGGCGGTGCGCCCCCCAGAAAAGAAAAACCCCGCGCGGCACTCGGGTGATGCAGGGCCGGAAGCTGCATATCCAGGGCCCTGCACCAGGAAGCTAACACCGCCGTCTATCTCGGTGAGGTGGCAGCCTAAGCATGCCGAGAGGCGAGGTCACCAAGGAAGCCGTACACACCACCTCCCTCGATAATCCAAACAGTTCGGGTCCGTGATGCAGATGGATACGGGGGGGGGAATTGAGGCTTAATGGCGCATCGACAACTTGGTCATTAGCGCCAACCTCAGTCACAGTGCAGTGGTCCGGGTTGCCACTGCACCACACATTACAGAGATGTTATTCAAACCCCTAATCTAAATCTTGTCATGGATGGATGCACAAGCCGCCTCCCCACAACGACAGGACCCGAAAAGTCATACCTGATTGACCTTAGGCCGGCTCGCCCAGGCCACCCGTCCTCCAGAATAAGGAGCCAAAGCCCGAAAGCCAGGATCTCCGCCTCCACGGATTACTAGGTTGCAGCACACGGCCAACATGCTGGGGGATGAGGATGAAAAGCCCAGTGGCCAGAATGGGCAAATCGGAATCAAACCCAAAAGGGGATTCAAACCGCCAAACATCCTCTAAGCAGCCACCCCGGGCCCGGTTTGTCTGGATGTCCCTTCACCTCTTTCGGACTAGTGCTTGCGACGGGTGTTAAACCTGCCCGCCATACACACCGTAGTGTTGAGGTTGCTAGTGTTCAAGACGGACTAAAAACCCTCCGCCACCCAGACCCTTGGCACACTAGCAAACCGTGATCTTGGGTTCCCTTTTAGTCGCCTCCTACGACACGCAGGGGTACGGTGGGCTTATTCTACCCCCAGCCCACAGGGGGTGTTCATTAGTGGCCTTAAAACCCCACATGTGAACCCATGACCTCTGAGGAACTCGACCCCTAGACTTTTTATTTTCCCCGCTACCTGTTTTCACAGATATGGGACGGTATCGTGTCTAAAACCCACCTAAGAGCGATACCAGCAGTTCCACTAATGTTGTATTAGAGAGAGTTTTCTCATCTTTTCCCTATTTTCCATTGTCTCTTTATTGCCGCAGTACTATTGAGTCCAAAATGGGAATTGAGGCACAGATTATGAAGTTTTAACGCCTTGGTTGTACGGAAAAGTGCAAGGGATTGTTAAATCGTCACCAAGACTGTTATCATTTATTGTTGGCCACTCGGGCATATTTATGTTGTAATCTATTTAAACACATCAACTGATAATTTCATTCCATACAGTAATGTTGTAAATATTACTAAAACTACACAAATTCACAAAATAAATTAGAGGTAATAAAATTTATATTGCAAAATGCAGCCACCCCAGCTAAAAATATTCTGCAGAAAAACTGCAGAAAATTTAAGGGTCTGCAGAAAAACTGCAGAATTCTGCATAATTTCTGCAGTCTGTTGTTTAGTCTCAGCAAAGTGAAGATAAAATCTGTCGATTTTCTGCAGATTGCTATTCACTTTCAGCAATCGAAGCTAAATTCTGCAGATTTTCTGCAGTTTGTTGTTCACTCTCAGCAATTGAAGATAAATTCTGCAGATTTTCTGCAGTTTCTTCTTCACATCTCAGCAAGCGAAGATAAAACCAGCAGACTTTCTGCAGTTTGTTGTTCACTTTCAGCAATAGAAGATAAAATCTGCAGTTTTTCTGCAGTTCACAGCAAGTGAACAAAAATCAGCAGATTATCTGCAGTTCTCCCTCAGCAGGCAAAGATATAATCTGCAGAGTTTCTGCAGTTTGTTGTTCACTCTCAGCAAGTGAATATAAAAATCTGCAGAATTTCTGCAGTTATTGTTCATTCTCAAAAAGCTGAAGGTCAAATCTGCAGAATTTCTGCAGATGTTATTCAGTCTCAGCAACATGAATATAAAATCTGGAGAATTTCTCAGTCTGTTGTTAACTCTCAGCTAGGTGAAAATAATATCTGTAGAATTTCTGCCAATGTTGTAAACTGCAAGCCGAAGATAAAATCTGAAGATTTGCTGCAGTTATTGTTCATTCTCAGACCTTGGCAGAAATGAATTTTACGAACATGTAGGCAATAACACTTCATAATATAAAATATTTTAGATTATGCAAGTTATCACGTTTATTAACCCTTTAAGGACGGTTGTGCCTGAAAAGCGCCCATTTCCTCCAGAAGAGGAGCACCCGAAAATGCGTCCGCGATGGAAAGTTTGAAAACTTGTTAATGTGGAGATTTCCATACAAGGATTAGGTTATTATGAATTCGGAGGATTGGATTTTTATGGATAAAGAAGAAAAAATTCGAACGTCCCACTGTCATGCTAACCATATTGAGGGGCCAAAAGGAAGTAATTTTCAGTGCGTTTCAATTTTAAGTAGTTATTACGATTTTGATCGCAGGAAAAATAGGCTTAACAGAACAGCGCTAAATACGGAGTAGTAGTGCAACTTTCCCCCCAACATTAAAAAGCTTCATATCTAAACGTATTTTAACTGCTGCTGAAGCAATGTTTTAGAGTTACAATACCTTGTGGTTGACAGCAAACGAAATTTTATAGGACAGTTTCCCCACTACGAAAGAAATTGTCCGTTAAGTTTTGGCTACGTTTGTCCCAGAGCCTCGATATCAGCCGGGCGGCCAAACCATATACAAATTTCGGAAACGTGAGTGGTGCTTCAAGATGTTTAACGGTCAAAACAATTGATATATGATAACAAATGACTGCCCTTTGGCGGTAGGAAATCATTATTATCAAGTTTTATGGTAATTAATATATTGTTGATCGCGATTTTTTTGGTGCAAGTCAGAAATTAATATTTTAAGTAGAAATGTTGACAGCACACGCCATGCCCAAATTTACTTCATTTTTTAAAGTTGTCTGTAACAGTTTTAAAATTCTAATAAAAAAAAACCACAACACAAATTTACGTTTTTTTTTTACATTTTTATTTCACAACTGCTATTAAAACTAAAAAGGGGATATAAAATCCTCTGAAACAAGGAAGCAAACTTCTTTCCTCCATTTCCAGGGTGTGTGGGACGATTTATTTATATAAGCCAGTCAACTTTTTTGGGGATATAATTATTTAATTGCTAGTCCTGAGTATAGCCAAATTCAGCCTGATTGCCGTTCTTAACGGGATGACGTTTATCTACTTGTTTATTTGTACTTTCTTTGTACGTTCTAGAGAAGTTTTAAGCCTGTCAACGTTTTTTTTGAAAAGGCAGTTAGGACTATGGAAATTATAACTGTTTTTCAAAGTATGTTGATTGGCTGAAAAGCTGAAGACGAAATCTGCATAATTTCTGCAGTTTATTCACGCTCAGCAAGCTGAAGGTAAAATCTGTAGATTTTCTGCAGATATTGCACAAAATGTTATGTTGTTTCACTTATTAAATTGTGAACGTGTTTGGGTGGAACAAAAAAGGGTTGTAAGTATGCAGAACTAATTATGCCAATTGATTTTCTAAAGGCACGTTAACAGTTGCATTACTTTATTGGATATCCACAAAATACAAAACCTGGGCCCATACATATTACGCTTCGAGATTGGCTACGTATATAAAGTTGAATTACAACTATCACTACTTTAAGTAAGGTAAGAGTATAATGATATGATGTACCGATTAGTTATTGGTTTGTTTACAATAATAAATAATATCTCTAAATTTCTTTGATACTAAAGTGGCAGCAGAAATGACTGCTAAGGTTTCGAAAGTGGTATTTTTTTTTGCTCTAGTTCCTCTTCTGCAGAAAAACTGCAGGTTCAAATCTGCTGAAAAAATGCAGTTTCAAATCTGCAGAAAAACTGCAGTTTTAAATCTGCAGAAAAACTGCAGTTTTATATCTGCAGAAAATGGCCAAATAACTGTAGATTTTCTACAGAATTTTTTTAGCTGGGACTGTTATGCCGTACGACATGAAATCCTGCAAATTTAGGTTTTAATAGAGCCGGCCCAATCGCATGTTAAACATAATTTTTTTTACCTACCGTTTTAATTTTATAAGTAGCTGGTAGCAGAAAAATTGATCAAGAGTAGGCCTATTCATGCGTGCAACACGGTGTCGACACTATTTTAAATGAAGCTTATGTGTGTCGTTAACCCTTAATCTGGCATCGTATCCTACGAGACACAGACTACTACAGGCAAAAAACTAAGTCCCAACATGTGTCGCCAGCTTTGTGAAGGGTTCCCGGGTACCCTCAGCAAAGCGGGCAACACCAGCCTAATGGTTAGCGTCTTCGTCTCATAACCAACAGAACGACAGTTCGAATCGCGTGACTGACCCAAGATACATATGGGACTTTTAAAAAAAATTGCTGTTAGTTGTTGTGCCACTTTAAGGTTTAACGAAAGTCTTTTTTTTATGATTGCGTGCCTTCCTGTAGTGGTTAAATGAGAAGGTCAAACGTTATTATTAATTTATTGACTTACGTCGAGGAAATGTATTTGCTATAAAGAATTAACGATGTTTTAATTTAACGTGTTTATAGTCTTCTTTCTTAGGTGATTTGGTAGACTACATCAACTACTTTGTCCGGCACTTACTTGTTGATTGTCGCCATCTTGATGGTGTTCGTCGTCGGTTCCATCTTCCGCATGACATTGCGCGTCAATTGGGCGATAAGTCTGTCCTCCTGTCCGGTGTTTTTCAATTTTTGCAGGAGGTACAGATGTATGACAAGATTTAGATTAGGGGTTTGAATAACATCTCTGTAATGTGTGGTGCAGTGGCAACCCGGACCACTGCACTGTGACTGAGGTTGGCGCTAATGACCAAGTTGTCGACGCGCCATTAAGCCTCATTCCCCCCCCCCCTCAACTACTTTGTTTGTACAACACCTTTTTAGTGTTAGTCAAGTGGACTTAAAAAAAACACTGCAAACTAAAACATCATTACTTCGTTGTATCTAATAGGCTTTCTCGACGTAACTCAAATAATAACATTAAAGCGTATCATTTAACCACTACAGGAAGACACACAACCGTAAAAAAAGGGTTTGGTTAAAGACACACATTAGTTTCATTTAAAAATAGTCTCGACACCGTGTTGCATGGATGAATAGGGCTGCTCTCGAACTCAATCGACTGTTAGCTGACAAGTTAGGCCTAAAAGTTGAAAATCAGGTCTAAAATCACGATGCCATGACAACATGAAGTCTCAGCACAGAGTTGCATAAATGAATAGGCAGGCTCAAGATCCAAACGCAAATTTACGTTAGCTGCAACTTAGGAAATTTAAACGGCAGGTAAGAATTGGGCGTAAAAGCTAACAATTGTGCCTAAGATCAAAAACTAGGTCTGAAAGCTAGCACATTTTTAACCGGCAATTTTGATTATATAATACATATCGCTAATGCAATGCGTGATAGAGTTGTCGCCTCAAAATTTTCGAAAGTGGTGGAAATGGAGGAAGTGTACAGAAGACCGTTTGGGACTAGGTAGTACCTGCAGCCGCTTGTTTAAAGTCTACTTGCTTACAAGTGAAAAAGACGACGGAAGGAGGGACAACGTTGTTGCTAAAGTCTTCCCAGTTTCAGCTGTACACAGTAGCATGCAGAGACCCCCGACAGGGCAAGGGCAATTTTTAGTGAAAGGTCACAGTAAGTTTTAGATTACATATCAGCTGGGTTTTACCCAATTTTTTCCCTTTTTAGCCGTTTTTGGCCTTTAGGCCCCACCGCACCAGCAAATACCAGAACAAAAAGGCCATTTTGTGAAAAAGGCAGCAGCAATGCTCTTCCTGCACCCCTCCCCCTCCCCCACTAACTGTGCGTGTCCCTGGCTGTACAGAACACTAAATTAGTCACTTTCAAAATGAACGTTCTTCCAAAGACTTTTCTCAATTTTCATACACGCTGGTTTTCACACACGAAATGTAAGCCTATAACTGGAAGGGAGGTAAACAAATGTTAGGGATGGTAGTGGAGAGTTTAAAAAAGCTTAAGATTTCTAATTTTTACACAGGGCTGTCGTGCCCGTCCTTTCGTTCGACCCACCTCCTTGAATTCATACAAAGTTTAGCTAGGAATTTTAAAATAGGAAAAACTAAAAGCTTGAAGTTTGAAGAAGTATTCAATATTTTTATAGTTCTAAACTAGGTTAAAGTAAACAATAAAATACAATTTACCGATAGGCTACGTTTTTTTTACCGTAAATTCTAAAGTAGATGATAATAATACTAAATTTATTACCAAAAATTGGAAAAAAAGGACGTCAGGAAACGATGCTCAATATCCTATAACACCTGCTTTAAAATAATAATTACAGGCAAACAATTGTCATAATTAAAAACTATTAAAACAATAAAAACAATTACACAATTAAAACAATTATAACTAATATATTAATATGGAAGAATATGAATAAAACGCAGGTGGCTACTAAAAGATGTTGCTATCACACTATTGCAGTTAGTTAAAATCTGAAACACTTTCTGAGACCATGTTCAAATTACTGTAAACTGGTGGAGTTCACCACCCCCGCTGGTTCCACGCAGTTCCACGGATGCACCAAACGGTTTCAGAAAAGGTACCTTCTGCAATCTTTTTAACTGCTGCTGCTGAATTTAAAGGTCTGACCTGTAGTATATTCATTGCCTCGACTATTGAAAAAGAGCTTTGTATCTAAATCAACCAATCCACACAAAATGGAAAAGGTAAGGCAGAGATGGCATGAAGTCGCCATATCTCTTAAGATTCAAGCAAAGGTGGTTTAGTCGCTCTATATATGAGAGGTTATAGCATCCTGGAAGATATTTAGTAAAAGATCTTTGTACAGATTCGATGTTTGATATCTTTTAAGAGATGCGGAAGCCATACTGTACTGGGGTATCCCAGAATAGGCCATACATAATGGTATAACTTTAAATAAAGTTGTCACATCATGAGATACGAAACACCGTCTTAGCATGTATCCAATTCGCTTCGCCATGGAGACAACCTGATTAGTGTTTAGAAAACTTAAGTCTGATGTCAAGTATATTACAAGGTCCATATTGCTAACTTCCGATTTTAGACCATGGTTTTCTAGTGAATATGTAAATTCGCAATTATTTTTACCAATTGGGAAAGTTTGGCATTTTTGGACATTGATTGGTAGCTGCCATCCGGTGGACCACATGTTCACATGTCCAATCGCTGTTTGGAGCAGAGTGTGGTCACTTAATTGACCTATAAATGTAACATCATTGGCGAATGTAGGCTTTTTTACGCCATTAATGGTGATTGACAGACACGGAAATGTAAATTGTAAAAAGTAAGGGGCCCAGCTGTACCAAACCATGTGAGGGCTCGTCACTGGCAAGTAGTTCGACACATAAGTTCCCAATTCAACCGCTTGGGATCTATTGCTAGAAAATCTCTTATTCATAGAAAGATAGCACCATCGATACCAACATTAAGCAGTCTTTAAAATAGTCTGGAATGCACCACCGAGTCAAATGCTTTCGTGAATTCAATACAGAATACACCAACTTGCAATTTTCAATTGATAATGTCCAGTCATTTAGACATATTAATAAACTGAAGTGTTGTTCAGCGGGCTAGGAAAAAGGTAAATTGGTCGCTTTGTACAAGGTTGAGCTCATATAGATGACTGATGATAGTATCACGTATAATCTGTTCAAAAATTCGACAGCGGACATACGTCAGTGAGATAGGACGGTAATTTATTGGTTCGGCAGTATTTCCTTTTTTATAAATGGGAGTCACAGTGGCTTTTCTCCAGTAATCTGGTATAGTGCCAGTATGAAATAATGTTTTTTAGAATCTGATACAATAGCTGGTGTAATTAAATTACAACCAAAGTGTTGTAAATGTTAAAAGAAAACCCATTGGGGCAAGTGCTGAGCTGTTTTTTTTTAGATTTTTAAATGTAAGAGAATAGTTTCTGGCGAAACTAAGTTTCCTAAAATATTTTTTATGCTTGGTGTGTTGTTTGACTGCACATCAAAATTATGGATCACCACATTCCGATAGATCAGTGTTATCATAGCATACAAAATTTAGAGCATTAGCCTTGTCATTTTCAGATCAGAGTTGGATTTGGTCACCAGCTCATTCGGATCAAGTTTTAGCCCGGGTCACCGTATCACCGGCTCTGTGTACCTGACACGGAAATTCTGGTCAGACCCGGTAACCCGGATTTTCAGGTCAGACCCGGTGACCCGGAATTTCGGGTTAGACCCGGTGACACGGAATTTCAGGTTAGACCCAATAACCCAGAACTCCAGATTATATCTGGTGACATAGCCTGAATGGTTAGCTGAACTGATTCAGATGCCAAACTAAGCCTTAGACTAAAATATTTGAATTTTTTTGTGTTAGTACCGAAAGTGATTACCACTGTTTCTATGGAAAATATTTTACGGTTCTTTGGTATATCCACCGAATATTAATAAAAAAAGAATACTGAACAAAGTTACATTTTGTTTCTAAGTAGAGCTGGCTTTACTAAAATTTACTGTTAAATTTGTTTCTTTACGCTTTAACTATAATAATTGTTTTATCATATTTCCAAGTATTGCAATGAAAAACATAATGTACGTTGAAAAGTTAATTTGTGACAGTTGGTGAAAGCGGGTTTATGAATCCAGAGCTTAAGGCTTAACATTTACGCCACAGTTTATTCTATAATTTGTTCCACATTATGTCTGCGGGAAACTGATTGAAAGACGTCACGTTTCCTTCCACTCCGACTGCAAAAAACACTGAAATATCCCACTCGTAGACTGTAACAGTAACTGTGTAGAACCTACAAGTGTGATACTCATATATTTATGCACTCGTAGTGCAAGGAAGCGTGACGTCATATGATCAGTTTCCAGCGGACATAATGTCAAACATACTATGTCAGACGAGAGAATATCAGTCTAAATCCCATTTATGACAAACAAATCCAGCGTTTTACTCTTGTAACACTATCTGTTCGTTACAGTAGCCCATTCATCATTCGACAGCCTTGGGGGAAAGACTCGTATCTGATTGATTGATGCAAACAAGTAAAGAATTTGTTACAGTTTAAAAAAAAGGATAAATGAGCGTTTCAGAGCCACGAGAATTGCAGTGAAGTTGAGGTACTTGCATGCCTGGGGAGGGACGGGAGTTTACAGTAGCAAATATTTCTCGGACCTTATTTTCTGTTGTTTCCTTTTCTGCCTAAGATCACTCTGGGTCAACCAGGTCCAGCCGTGGTAATTCAGATCCAACTAGTTCAGCAGGTAAATTCAGGCCTGTCCTGGTCACTGGGTGAAATTCATGTTGGCCGGGTCACTTCGTCCAGCCGGGTTACCGAATTGGTGGTGCCGTCTGGGTCACCGGGTCCCGGGTCAACCTATTTTCGGGTCACCGGGTCAAAAAAATTATCGGTCTAACTCTGTTTCTGATGTTATCATACACGGCGATAGCCTTGTATATATATGATGGAAGACCTCTCGCCAGCAAAACTAAAACTAATAATTTCTCTGATTCTATTCAATATATTTCGACCAAACTTGGCCAGATAGTAGATAGCAACTTTTCCAAACTTTACACCAACTTTTATGCAATTCTGTGCAAGAGTAAACGTAGGAAGCCACACGTAAATTTGAAAACTGTTCACTTCTTGTTGTTGTTGTTCTGGTTCTTGTTCTTCTTGGCTGACACGGTTTCAGAAAAAAACTACTGCACCTACTTAGAATCTGAAACATGACCTGAGCCAG
>JAHWFP010192644.1:0-15026 GCA_023313725.1 Lithobius niger
TTGTGCAAGAACCTGAAACTGAGATGACCAAAATGGCCAAGATCTTGGAGGGGGGTTAGGGGGGGGGGGCTGTTTTATCTTGTAGGATAAATTCAGTGTGAAAAAGACGCCAACTCATGCAGTGAATATTAAATACTGGTCGTTTGTTGTTTCATGTTCAGCCCGGGGACAACTTGTGCAATTCTGAAAATGACGTCGTGGTTCAGGATATAGGGGAAGTTTTTCTTTCATTACAAAAGGTTACTCAGATTTAGGAAAGTTGGAAATTGTAGTAATCTTAAACGCTCTTAGTGAAAGAATCCTCGCCGGAGGTTTTATGTTACCTGTCTCCACCCCGTATGTAGTACGGTAAAACATGGTAACGAACCTAACAAATTGGAGGGAAGTGGGGGGGAGGGGGGGGTTGAGGCTTAACGGAGCGTCGACAGCTTGGTTATTAGCGCCAACCTCAGTCACAGTGCAGTGGTCCGGGTTGCCACTGCACCACACATTACAGAGATATTAGAGAGAAGTGGAGAGTTGACGCAGTTGTTAGTTAAGCTATGCTGACGAAAACTTTTAAATGTCCCCATAAATCCCTGCTGTGCTTCACCCACCAGCTTGGATGATGACACCCGATTTTCCGTTTTTTTTTTTTTTGCAAAAAGTTATGTGAATATCACTGAACCATGCTGTATGTTGTCGCTTTCTTTAAAATGCCTGGATTAGGTTAAATCAGAAAGCTAGAAACATAAAATTACTACTGTTATTTACCCTTACTTGCTCTTATTTGACTGAAAAGACGAAGGAAATGGCGCTGCATATGGCGGCCAAGGTTAGACGTTTATGAGGACACGAAGGAGAAAACAAGTTAGTTTTAACTTGGAATAATTGCCTCGTTTCGTTAAGAACGTTTTTAACCCTTTTGAGCATTAAGACAGACGCTAGTGTGTCGCCACCAAGATTCACCGACAGCGTTTCTGTCCGTCATATCCAAATAAAATATTTATATCAGCATGGCGACCACTAGGCCCTTGTACCTTTTACACCTAAAGTAGTTTGGCTGTTTTTAGTCATATGAGGATAAACAAAAACGCGCTTCGTTTGACCAAGTTGTCGACGCGCCATTAAGCCTCAATCCCCCCCCCCCCCCTCATCGGGAAACCTTGTTCGCCTGACAACATAAAAGACATTAATTGAGACAGCTTAACGTTTTCTTGTTTAAAAAAAAAAACCTTTTGCCACCGATAAAATATTTTGTGCAAGAGATCTGGTGAAATTTGGGATTCAGCTCACATATGACTGGAAATAAGTGCTTTTTTATGATGTGCTAACAGCAAGATTGCAATCAATTGTAAGGCTATTTCTATGAACATTGGGAACACGCCGTCTATGATCAAAAGATTGTTAGTAACATTGTTAAAGGAAAGAACAAGTTAAAGATAGAGGGACAAGTTGCTGCTGGAGTTGGTTGCTAAGGGACTTGCTTCATGGCGACAGGTGGTTACTGGGCTGGTACCAAAGGTGAAATACGGTGAGGTGTGTAAATGAAGGCGTCACAGGCAGGAATTTCTGTGCATTTCTACGGAGGTGTAAAGTGCATTGACGGAGATGGGAAAGTAGGCTTGCCCAATCTTCCTATTGCTTCCAACAAGGGTTCGTAATGCGTTTACCGACGGGTTACTCGTGAAGAAGATGGCCGCTGGAGCTTTGAATTTAGATCGGACTTAAATGCAATATTGTGCGGTGAGGTGGCAGATGTGGATGTTATGGAGCTGGATGACTAGGCTGGTGAAGTGGATGCACATCCTACCTCAGCTATCAAGGTTTTGCACGATGATGCAGTTGCTGTTAGTGAAGTGGACCCTGGGAAGTCGAATTTTTCGTATGCTGATGCTGTGACTGGCGTTCAGAGTGAGCAGTTTGAGTTGGGCAATGGGGATTTGAGGGACATTAACTGTCTCAAAATGCTTTATTGGGACGGTTTTTCTAACCCAAATATGTCGAAGTCGTTGATAGCTATTGCGGATCAGGAAGTAGGCTTTTTTTCTCCCACCACCTGAGAGAGACTCTTGATGCGATCGTGGACTTGAAACTAGACAAGGTCTGTGAGAGCCAATAATGTTTTTCAATTGGTTCTTGCAAACTCTGAAGTCAACTTGAAGGTCAAGCGCGTTTGTGAAATAGTAGTCAACGAGTTCCGTGCCAATATTTATGATATGCATCATCGCAGCATCAATATCACATTAGATAAGGTAAGATTTATTTTCAAAGGGAGAAAAGGAACCCTAATGGGCGTAACTAAATGCCACTAACAATGGTCCAAAAATAAAACTAAGGGTTAGAAGATATACATAAAAATAACAGTAAAAGCAACTACGAGATTAAAACATTTCAGTCGCAGAAATGTCTCGTCCCGTCTCTTTTTCTAAATAAATCCTAGACAATGTCTGCCCAAACAGGCCACCAAAAGGTGCATATGACCTGAACAATTTTTTTTAAACACTGCACGGCGCCCCCCCCCCCCCTTCCCCTTGATTAACATCCTTCAACCTACACTTGCAGGAGGTACAGATGTATGACAAGATTTAGATTAGGGGTTTGAATAACATCTCTGTAATGTGTGGTGCAGTGGCAACCCGCACCACTGCACCGTGACTGAAGTTGGCGCTAATGACCAAGTTGTCGACGCGCCATTAAGTCTCAATCCCCCCCCCCCCTACACTTGAACACCAAAAGTGACGGGTGAGCAAAAAAACCCGGGGAAACGCATTCCAAGAGTGAGCTACTCGGTTTGAAAAGAAGAACTTATCGACAATTCAGATTAAAGCGCTCCACAACCAATTTTTAGTGGGTGGCCACCAGTACGATCAACGATCTGAGCTCAACGAAACGGTCCCCATACCGACGCAGGTCGCCCTGTAACTGGATGTAAGTAAAATTTAGATCAGTCTTCAGTCTGCGTAATTCAAGGGAATCCAGGTGGAGCAGGTTAAGTCTCTTATGGAAAGATTTCGTACACCGTGCAGTGACGTAGTGAAACCGCGTTGAAATGGTGTCGCAAATCTTGTTTACTTGCATGTTTGCTGGGGCCAATGGCCAATCTTAGTCTTTGGTGGTCATTCTTACATAGGTGGACATTATCTATGTCTTATAATTTAGTTTCCGGTTCCTGCCTCTAGATACCCCCTAAAACTTTCTATTACCCATAATACCCTGGCCATTTCGCGGTTGTCAGGGGTTACCAAATCACTCTGTTCAGTGGACAGATCATTCACATAGAAGATAAAAAGTAGCGGGCCCATTGGCGGCCTCACGAGATCGATGGCGGTTGCATGAGGCAGGTCCTGGTGAACTAAGGTGCTGTCACTGACCAGGTGCAAGAATGTCACAGTGAGAAGGGCATTGTCATACTGGGATGAGCGTACTATCGCGGAAGTTGAGAAATGAAAATGTCCATCGAGATCATTTCTGACATTGTGTCCATACGAGCCATATCTGCTTTGCTGGCACTGGCAATGGCAGACAGGCCGCCTCGGAGCTTACGGTGTAAATTCCTTGGGCACGTCCGCTGTTTCTTTGCCGATGTGTTTCGTCCTGTCTGTTCGGCCTTTGTTCTGCAGGGATGCCACCGAGTGAAACAAATTGAAAATTTTAGCTCTCCAGTAATAGTGTGAAAAATGTGAAAAACTGACCAAAATGGTCAAGAAAATTGAAAATTTGGATTTTCGATTTAAAAAATGCAACAAACCATAAATAAATTTAGCTCTGCTATAGTTGAATGAAGATAAAATTCAGCTAATTTATCTGCATTGTTTAGTGATCCAAACGGTGGTGTGACTTGCACTGCAGGAATGTCTTTTGTTCGAGGAGATACCCAAAATGCAATGTGTCCACGCTCCCGAATTTGTTGCGCCACTGAATCCGTTTTCATTAGTTTTCGTGCTTTGTAAATAGGCTTATTCAAAACAATATGTGAAAATGTCTAAAATTGGCGTGCGAAAAGTGTGAAAAAACTGCAAACGCGTGAAGTGAAAAAAATGTGAGAAACTAACGCCCCCCCCCCCCTCCCCGGTGGCACCCCTGGTAGTGAGCCATGCAATCATCTTGCAGGGGCTTTGAAGACTCTGTGTGTGGACTCCTGTGTAGCTTCTGCTTCTGATTCGGTTCTCGAACCGGGCCCTGTGTTGCTGGCGTTTAAAAGTGGGTATGCTCCCAGGATTAAGAGGCACGGGGCAAGGTTACTGGACTTAGTGGCGAGGCAATTGGCCTCTGTGGTAGTGATGGTGGCAGTGCTGCTTTTGGTGGTAAGGTGAAGGCGGGAGGTGACTGGAGGAAAGTGGTCCGGAGAAGGAAAGTCAAGCTGCATCTGGGTTTGGATTACTCCCCACCCTTGTCAAAGTACCAGGCTGTGGAGGCTGATGAAGACACTGTGCTGAAAGAAGTCGGCAATGAGGTGGTGACTTCCGAGCAGGAGTCCGTAGTCGACGTGTACGTAATGGTGCCTTACGTTGATGGATCTGCCGAGGTGGAGAACGTAGAACTCGTAGATGTGACTGTGGGATGAAAATGAAGTTGTAGATAAAGATGCTGATGTAGGAGTTGGCTGATGCCTTTAGTCTGTCAGTGTGAGTGGCAATTATTTCCGTTTACTTTGTAAAAGGTTCCTGGATGATATGGTTGAGATTTAGGCTAGTTGTTATTAGTGTTATTGTTACTGTTAACGTTTGTTATTTTCAGGGCATGGCGTTGGGGTCTTTATAGCTCAGCTAGTAATAAAGAAAGAAGGAAAAGTGTCGTGATGTGGCAGGGCCGGATTTCTTAGTTGGGAGGCCCGGGCCTCGAGTGGCACTTTTTTTAGGAGCGGCACAGCGACTTAAAAATAGTCGTCCATGTTAGCTGGTGCGAGTTTTACCGGCGCTCTAATTGCTATGGCGCAGCTATTGTTACGCTAAGCAAAGGCTGCGCTGCACAACTAAATCTATTTCGAAATTACACTTCTGTCAAAAGATGTCACTACAAATAAGATGTTGCTATCAGAGTGATTTTCAGTAATGATTTTGTTTGCTGTTTTTTCCCCCGTTTTTGTGGCTGTTAATTTGTTAGTTTTGCAACTTGGTTTACTTCTGTTTGACGTAAAATGATTATAGAGCCACGAGAAAGTGAAACTGAGAGGCACTCAGTGCAAGAAACAAAAGGAAGAAAAGGACGATCCCCTTCTCAAACAAATACCGTAACATTTCTTCATTTTTCACCCAAAATAATAAGGAAAGTTTCAGCTGGGGGCTTGGAAGTGCTGAGTGGTTGACCGCCAGTGAATAACTCTTCCAAATATCAACTAATGGTCATTTTGGAAAGAAGTACCACTAACACCCCTCCATCTGTATATCTTGCTTTAATTCTTCGTTCAGGTAGTCTTTTTAAGTCTAAAGAGTAATAGAAATAGGTTACTATGAATTACTCTGCTTTTGTAACACAGCATAAGCTATACTGCCTTGCCAATTTTCTGTGAATCGAAAAAGAACATAAAATTGAGATAGGTATTGGTGGAGGGGGGGGTGAGATACTAAACATTGCGTAAGAGTTTAGGGAGGGGAAGTACTGAGGGCAAAAAAAAGCGGCATTGTGGGTCGGCCTATACAGGCGGCAAGAGCTTAAATCCGGCCCTGTGCAGTTGTGAAGTTCTGCAAAGATACCCCACCCTTAGTTTTTTAGTGAGGTCATTTTGCATGGAACCTCGTCTTGTGTCACCTTTGTAAGTCCATGCCCCAAGTCTTTCCCCGTGCGAAGTATGTCTTTAGTAGACTTTATTTGTTTAGGAGTGCAAGTATTTCTAATCCATGTATTGTATGGTTTGGGTAGGCTGCCTCATAATTAGTTGTAATCTTACATTGATTGCATGACTTCAGGTCTTTATGCGCTAATAAAACGGAAAGAAAGAAAGGAAAAGTTAGTTCCGGTGCATGGAGTGCGTCGAATCATGACGATAAGGACGCTGTCTCCATGGAGAGATAGTGCGATATACAAGTCCGTGATACAGCTATCTAGATATATGCTATAGTGTGTGGCCGCCAAGTAACAGTAGATCATCCGACAGTAGACATCCGTTTGTTAAGAGATTCATTTTTGATAAAGAGGTAGTTGGATTGTGTGTTCGGTTGCATTTTTAGGTTTAAGTTTAGTTAGGCTAAAAATGAGCGAATCGTTTTGTAAGCCTGTCTATAAGCTCAATAAAAAAAATCAATTAGTAAAAACAATCCGCCTCACTAGCAGACATGTGTCTGTTAACTGTAAGCAACTAAAAGCATATTTTGTCAGGACCTTCGCCATTCTCTCTATCGACATAATAGAGCGGACTCCACTTTCTTTGCTGTTTGGCTACGTTTCCCACTACCCTCTTCCCTCTTCCCGTCCATGCCCTCTTTCTCAGATGCCCACACTGCCGGTTTTCGAGTCCCGACTGTTTGACCGAGGTTCCGTGACACTCGCAAAAGCGTGTCCACTTTACTTGAAGCTCATTTAATTTGAAAGTTGGGTAACAATCAATCGTACAATTGATTCAAGTTTCGTAAACATTTTTTTTTTATCAAAATCAGAATGCTCAAACTTTGTTTGAAGTAGACATTTACATCCATCAATTGTTGTTGTTTGGTTTTTGAAAAACACGCCTTTAGCAATTAAACGCGGGCTCGGCGTAACAATTGACACGGCCACAGCTATCTTGTTGCTGTTTGGCTGTTGTCTCTTAGCTCAGACCTCTATCCATTTTGTCACCCTCAACCCCACGTCCTGTTCCGGATTTCTTTTTTGATAACCTTGTCGAGGCACCATGCAACGTGTGGTTTGGATAGTCCTTGTAGTTTTCGCAAGATGAGTGGTGTAAGTTGGATAAATCCTAGTCGCGGCTGAAATCTTTCATATTGCGGGAAATATAGGGGAAAGGTGCAGGGATACAGAAAAACTAAAAGTTAAAGGATGAGCCTTCCACCATTCATAGAGAGAAAGATGTATCAATAACGTTGTGTTGATGATACTATCTTGCTAGTTAGTAACCAGTAACGTTTTTCCCTTAGACTATTTTTGCTCGTGGCTATAGCGAAAAATAGGGAAGGCCTACACTGCTGAACGTTTGCAAACGAATGCATGGTTACCTGGGCATGTTCCTTTTGTTGGTTTAGGGCTTGTATAGGTAAGAAAAAATGCAAGGGAGGGTTTTGAAATTCTCAACCAAGAAATTTAAATTTCGTCTCTTTTCCATGTTGCAACCAAAGATTTCAAGCAAAAATGTCTTGGAGAATCAATCCTGGTCCTTTTATTGCAAAAGCCTGGACGAACTAAAAGCTGAACTGTAATGAACAAAATAATCAGTCATTTACGTTGCCGTGGATTGTGTAACAATGAACGGATGCACGTTTGATGTTAATTGTTGAACACCACTAACATCCACGAGCGAACGGGGGTATATAGTATTAATAACCAACAAAAATGCTTTGCGGTCTAATGTTTTAGTAATAACAGTGATATACAGGGATTTCTGCACGACAAAATGTGAACGAAGAAAGCAAACGAAAATAATGTCAATTTGGCTGATGTAACGGCTAATTATTTATAGACATAAAATTCCTCAAGAAAATGGTAGAGATGAAGATAAGACTGTGCGACCATTTTTGCATTCACAGTCTTAAGTTACATGGGTCTGTTAAATATAAGAACTAAAAGCATGTCTTATCATGTCTTGGATAAATCTCAATTTAGCCGAAATCTTTGAAAATTGTGGGAGTGTAAGGGAAAGGTGCAGGGATAAAGAAAATAACTGAAGGGGGACACGCTAGTTGAGTGAGCAATTCCAGCTTCATTGCGCAATGAACATTGACCTCGGGAGGAGCAACTGAAGGGGAATGCACTCATTGAGTGAGTGAAGCGAACGAAAATCTGCGTTTGTTAGCCAGTGTGCAAAAATGGAATTGAGGAAACTTACGCATGTGAAGCATGGACATACAATAAACCAAACCGTGTCAGTTTGGTGAATGTAACGGATAATTGGGCATGTCAACCGTGGAAATTATTAACATAATAATTTACATACACCAAATTTCTCCAAAAAAAAAGGGTAGAGATGAAGAGCAGACGTGCGACGTTGTACGTTCACAGTACTATGAAAGTTGTGACCCCAAAACAAAAACTGGTATAAAAGAATCCGCCAAGTTACCAAAAAGGGTCGGCCTTTGAAGGTAGTGCTATCATTCAACCAAGGAAAGACCGCCATGGTTTATCCTACTACCCAAGTTAATTGCACCGAATAAATACTTTGGACGTTAAATGAAAACTTGAAGATTGCTACCACCAAGCAATCTTCAAGTTCTAGTTTTCATTTAACTTTCCAACTCTCAGCTTAGAGGTGTGATTAATTTGGCTAACAAGATTAACCTTGGCGGCTTTTTCTTGGTTGAATGACGTCAGTGATATTCAACCAGGGAATGGCCGCCAAGGTTAATCTTATCCTCCCTCCGTCGAAATGAAACATGGCATCTCGAGCCAGTCGACAAACTCGGGCCTAAAATGATCCGCGCAGTAAATGTATTCTAGACACACATAAATTTTTTCAGACAAAAGAAATGAAATTAACAATAAATACTAACTGTCAATAGTAATTAAAGAAAAAACACAATGGAGCCAACATTGTGAACTGCTAAAGATGATAAGTGAGCAGATGACAACAAAACTCACGGGTCATCACGAGTTTGAATCTTATGTCGTTGCATTGGTCCACCATTCCAAAGACCGGGTTTCATTACACCTAACCGTGAATTTTGTCCGTCATTATTGCGTCATCTTTTATTGCGTCATCTTTAGCATCTGGCTCCAGTGTATTTCTTTGTTTAGTTTCAGTGTTCAACGCATTAGGAAGAATAGTAACGATTTCGTAGTATCATCGAGTAGAAATAATCAATCAATCAATAAAAATTTTGCTGCAATTGGAACTCGGTTGGGAGTCCAGAAAGGTTACATTCAACCAGCTTTAAATAATTGCAAACATTTTTATAAAAATGCATATCCACAATCCAAGTTAGTATGGTGAATGAATAGTTGGTGGGAAAAGGGGTAAGACTGCCTTACCACCAAGGTTAAACCTGCCAGTGGCATGCGTGCCCGCAATAGAGTGAAATGGAAATGGAAGGACCGATTGGAGTATATCTATATCTTTATATCTTTATAAAAGGAAACTTACGAATTCAGCCAAGTTTTCTCCGTTTGAAGTCGGTATGCGGGGGACTAAATAAACACATGTCATAACGTCCGGAGACTGCACTGAAAAACGATGTGCGGATACAGTCACTATTTTGGACTCTGCCGTGGGTTGCCACAACAAGACCTCAGTTTGGATGATCGGGTCACAGTGCGACAGACGCTGACAATCTAAATACGTCTTGGATTTAGGCTAGCTGAGACTTGATCGTGTGGAAATCATTGGCAAATAACGGAGGTTCGCGTTTCAAGAATTAAGTGTCGTTATGCGGATATGATCGCCTCCATGATAGCTGGGCCGCAAAATTCGACAAAAAACCTTTGGTCTCCTTCAGTACACCAGGGATGGCGTATTCAGATGTACATGTAGTTACGTGAAAAGAACAATGAATTTGTAGTAGAGTAGCGAAAAATACTTTACGTCATCAAGATTGGAGGGGTTGG
Source organism: Lithobius niger (assembly GCA_023313725.1). Lineage (NCBI taxonomy): Eukaryota > Metazoa > Arthropoda > Chilopoda > Lithobiomorpha > Lithobiidae > Lithobius > Lithobius niger. Next base: position 9,670 of record JAHWFP010192644.1, read on the forward strand.
GATATTCTAGCTTAAATTCAACTTTACCATGGAAACATCCCCATTATCGGGGATTTGGCAAGCAATCCTGGAATTCTGTATTCGTTACATTGTTGAAACAGCTGACTACAGCGTGACAGCAATGGCTACATTGCAATTCTCTTATCATCGAATAGTTATTAGCGTTGATAAGTCCGGCTTCAGGTCGAGACGTGTTGCTAAAACTGTTGGTCGAACATTGTGGTTGGTTTTGGAGTAATTCCTTCAGTGTTCCACCAAGTTAGAGATTGTACGCCATCGTGTGTCAACCCGTGACTTAGTCTTACATGACCAATGGGAATAATAATGGCCTCATAATTGACACAATAAAAGAAACGATGAGGATCTTGGTCGATACAAGGTCTCTATTTGTTTCTTTTCTTCCTACGGTTTTCTTTATCTTTGGATTAATGCATCGGATTTTAAAAATCAAACCATTACTAAGCAGAAAGGTAAAATGTAACCTAATTAATTAGGGATGTGAAACATTAATTAATTAGGGATGTATAACGTAACTACGTAACGTGTACCTAATGTAACGTAAGGAGAGACGACCCTTTTTTTTCTTTCGATTGACGCTCCCTTAACGTTGGTTTTTCCAACCCCTAAAATTGTGAATTGCGCTGACAAATGAACGCTGTCAGGATTGGTGCTTCGGTGGCTCTATCTGGTGGCAGAATCTGGCGATACGGCACGCGTCCTGGCTTTCCCACGCTTTGCATGCTGGGTGTGTAGGCCAACAGGCTGACTGATAAGCCAAGTGGCGACTGGCAAGGAGACGAGAGTTGGGAAAGAAGTAGCACTCACTCCTATTGACAAGTTCCTTCCTTGACGAGGCACACGTCAAGTGACTGGCATCTTGAAACAACATGTTTTACCGTATTGTTTTAAGAAGTAGAGAGAGTCGCCATTTTTAATCCACCAAATGTTAGCATTAGTAGCAGGAACCGGTGTGCATAATAAACACCCGCCCGGTAGCCGAAATGCTATCTTCACAGATATGGAATAAATCAACAAGCCACCATAAAAAGCAAAACAAAAATCTAACGCGCCAACGTTAGACTACAAACAAAAGCGTAAAAAATGTGTAACGCGCCCTTGAACTAGTTTTATGCCTGTACGTCCAACTAAACATTATTGTCACATTAGCAGTTTGCTCGAAAGTACAAGTTTGACCGTTTAGTTGTTAAATAAACTTCATTGACGATGGAGAGGGTGTTGGAAATGTTTTTTAGCCGGGTCTGAAAGACCAAGCGAAGCGAACGAATTTTGTTTTGTAACTTTAGACACGTCAAACCTCAGCTAGTAGAGATTGTAATTAAAACCCACTACAGCAATTTGGGGTAAGCTTTGTACGACCCCAGTAAAACGAGCGAAGCTGGCAATATCGGCTAGTTATGAATAATATTCCGTATATAAAGAAACCGTTCCTAAAACATCATTTACAAACTGAACTCTGTTCAAGTGCAAATATTAAAAAATAAAATAAATAAAATCAAGTGAAACCCGATATAACGTATACATAAAACATATTTACTGCATGTTTTTAAAAGTGTAAACAGTACGCATACATAATACTTACTATATTAACGCCGCACCCAGAACGCAAGCAATGCACCTTCATGACAGGATCCAAAGCGAACGTGGCACATGAACCGATCAACCTAGTTTATCGATCGTTGCACATTTTCAGATCGAACATCATCTGCTTATGTGCCCAATATAATATACCTGCGTGTAAATATTGACCGCACTTCCGTGCCAACCTCATCCAGTGTTCTATATGAAAAGGAAAGTCAATATTAGGATTAACGTCCTTTTCAGCCCTGCTTTGTTTTATCATGTGCCTCTAGATTTTTTAACGTCATTTGTTCTAAACTCGATAATGATTCTATACCCATCATAAATAAATAAATTTACGCTTGACGAACCACTTTGTATGTAGGAAATAGAAACTTGTTGTTTTTAAAATAGGCTGTTGAGTTTTTTGTTTTGTTTACTGTTTTACATTTTAATTTTTTGTTCAAACAATTATTTTGATAGCACATTAATTGATGGAGTCACACTGGATGGTGGTGCACAATGCTGGTGCGTTTAAGCTTACAGTTGAAGAGACATACCCACATTCCAAACGAAATTCCTATCAATATTTATTGACTACTTCACATCAAATACGTCACAAGGGTCATTTACCTATTATAGTTAATCAATCCCTTGTTAATAATCCATTTGAAAATGTGGTGCCTTAGATGATTTCTGTTGATTATTGGGAAGTGTTTTCTGGGCATCCTGCTCATATTTGCACTTGGCGCTCGTAGATGTTGGCTCTACTTTCCTAACGTATCACCGTTTTCGGTTTATGACGGCACAATCATTAGCGTTCGTGCTGTCACGTGATCCTTGTTTTATTAATTTTATGGTATCTTATCGCGCGCTACGCTGAGTCACGTGTAGAAGCGAGTGTTCGTGGCGTTGTAGTATAGCTCTCACTGAATCGGTGGGACGGCCACATGTGCGGACTGACAAGTACGCAGAGCGGTTATAGGACAAACCCTTTCATTCTTTAACTTTGTACATCAGAGTTTCAAAGCTTCCGGCTTCAATGCGTCCTTATACCGCCTATACTCCGCTCTTTTCCTTATCCACCTAACATGGGATATTTTCTTGGAGCTAGGGAAAATGCCATTAAGCATATTAAACTTGCCAAAGTTGCAATTGAAGGCAACTTGATTCTTAGCTCTAAACAAACCCAACGTTACCTTTTTCCTATCTTAAAAATGATAATAAAACTGTCCCTTCAAGTTGCATTAAAAATTATGATAATACTTTCTCCCTTGCTACCATTGCCACTAGGCTGAATCATTTTTTCCATTACTTTTCATACTGCCCTCTTATCCATTTAATTTGCAACTATAGCAAAGTTCATTTTGATTCTGCTGATGTCTTCTATGCTCTCAAATCCATAAAGGAGCCTCCGATAACATTCCTCCGATTTTTCTTCGTAATTGTGCTGAATCTCTGCCAAACCTCTTTTTTTTTTTAACTTTTCCAATTCCATTACTTCTAGGTCCTTTCCTACTCGTTGGAAGGATGCTCATATTACCTCAATTCACAAAACTGGTTACTGGTTCTTGTTACTAACTATAGGCCTATCAGTCTCCATTCGTCAATATCCAAAACCCTTGAATAGCTCATCTATTCTGAACTTTTCACTCAGTGTTGTCAACTTAATGTTCTGCCGAACACCCAACATGGGTTGCTTCCTATACGCTCTTGCCTTACCAATCTCCTCTCCACTTATGAACCTATTACTAAACTTATTGATTTTGGCCTACCCAGTGACCTTGTTTTTTTCGCAAAGCAATTGTGTTTTTTTGCCAAAGCCTTTGACACTGTCTCACATTCTAAGTTACTTTATAAATTAGCGCGCTTTGATTTCGCTCCTGGCATCATTTCCTGGCTCAATTCGTATCTTCAATCTAGGTATCAGCGTGCCGTTCTTCGTGGTGCCTATGCACCCTGGCTTCATGTAACTTCAAGAGTGCCTCAAGGCGCCGTTCTTGGCCCTCTCCTTTTTAATATTTTCATTTCTGACTCACCAGCTGTTATTCTATCCTCCAATGTCTGTTACGCTCATGACTTAAAACTTTTCTCTGACTCTGTTGCCAGTTGCTTCAAGTTGATTGGTCAATTGCAAATTCCCTTTTCTTTAATGCTGACAATGCCATGTTCTTTACTTTGGTCATAATAACCCGCATTTTCTTTACCGTTTGTCTGGAAAGCTGATTACTCCTGTTGCTAGTCATGTGGACCTTAGTATCACTGTTAACAGTTCTCTTAATTTCAATCTTCACGCTGAAAATAGTAATAATAATAATTTTTTTTTTTTAAATTAATTTTGACGAGCCTTATGTCAGCCGAAGCAATTAATGCTTGTATGGCTGAACCGGCTCAATTTTGAACATTACCAGATTCTTTTTAGATAAGAAGAAATCTGGTAAAGGGAGGTGCCAGCCCAGGGATTCGACCCGGGAAACCTCCGATCATCGTCGGGGCCGAAAGATAATCCAGAATAGCCAGAATACATCCCATAGCCGCTGAAGGAGCATGGTAGCCTCTCACGCTACCCTGGCCGGCAGTATAATAATAATAATAATAATATAATAAACATATTTATTCACATGTACAATGAAAAGGAACGGGAAATGCAGGCCACTTACACTTGTCCTATCTTTAAAAAATGTACTTTAACATATGTATAAAATAATAAAATTATTGCTAAAAAGTTTGAAATCAATAAAGTGGTTTTAAAATAATTAAATTAATTTAAGGCTGAGTACTATTCAACTAATACACTTAATACAAATGGATAATAAAATTAAAACAGCCCAAAGAAAAAGCTTTACCTACAACACACTATAAACCAATACAGTTAAAAATACCATAGGATAATAAAATTAAAATTAAAGCTTAAAACTAAAAGAGTCGAAAGAAAAGTCTAAATGTCATCTCTAAAGCTCTAAAGGATTTCTCTGATCTCACTCCTTCCCTTTTTACTGTCTTATTCAAAACTTTCCTTCTTCCACTTTTTGATTATTGCTCTCAAATCTTCCGCCCTTACATTCTTTACTCCTTGAACCGTCTTGAAAATTGTCAGCGGCGCCTTTTACTAAAAGTGTCCCACCCTTCGTTCAATGCCTTACCCACATCGTCTACGTAAGCTTCAACTTACTACCATTCATAACCTCTTTCATCGTCGGGAATGAACCTTACTTAACAACTTACTCATAACCTCCTTAACGATAACTCTCATCTTTTTTTTTTCACCGAATTTCCATTTAACTCGTGACCATCCTTTTCACATCCTGTGGTTCTGTGTCCAGGACTAAACTTCGTTTCCACTTCTTTACGGAAAGGGTTGTCAATGTCTGGAATCCTCTTTCCTCTCACGTTGTTTATGTCCCATCTCTTAATGTCTTTAAATCTCGTTTTGATATGATTGTCCGTTAATTGTTGATGTTTGTGTGGATGGGTGGATGCTTCTTTTATTTCTACTATTGTAACATTGTAAATATATATATATATATTTTAGCTTTGTTTGCTTTGTGCTAGGCAGTTGAGATTTTTATTGAAACAATATTACCTTGACACTGCTATAACGTCGTATTCGCGCAAACCTTTTTGTGATTTTTGTAGTTTAATGATTTTGCGGGCTAGAATCACTCAACCTGAGAGGGTGTTTTTTTAGGTACGAACAATGCTTTCAATGACAATACCTAACAATGAATTTGACGTTTTTGGTGACTTGAAGGTCAATCTACTTCAGCATCGGAGCCAGA
>JAHWFP010192652.1:0-10250 GCA_023313725.1 Lithobius niger
CCAAATCCATAGGATCCAGCGACGTGACCGCATGGGACACAAGGGTGGACTTAATCTCCCCCCCCCCTCCCACCAACATTTTTTGCTGACCACCCCAGAACCTAAAAAAACCCGAGTGCACACTTGGTATCGTGCAAATGTGGCCGTGGCCATCGGACTTCTAAAATTTAGAGACTGGAGCGAGCGGACGGATCCATAGGCAGAGTGTACATGCACCCGCATCGAATTTCATTAAACCCGGAGAAATTTCATGTAAGAATTTCATTTCTTCGTATTTTTCAGCAATGAGTTTTCGGCAGTTCTGATTAGGGATGCTTTAGGATGTGGAGATTCCCCTGCGCAGAACGGCCCCACCCCACAGTTCTAAATATGAACCCCGAGAGTTTTCTTTTCATGCTTTCCGGCAGTGAGTTTTTGGCAGTTCTGAATGGGGAGGCTTTAGAAACACCCCCGTTAGAATGTTTATCGTTACCACCCGAAGCACGGCTCTCCCCACGCTTTTGACTGCGCACTGCTAGAGGGCCCAGAGGTTTCTTCCCTATTCGGAAAGCATGCTCTCTGGCCACCGTCGAGCTCTAACCACGTCCACTCTGGTCACTAATCGTCCACTTGGGCTCGGCCATCCTGGTCACAAGCCTCCCCCCCCCCTTCTCTTCTCTCAGTGACCGTGGATGTATCTCTCAGACCCCCAACTATCTATCTGGACAAACGTTAACCGTAAACTTACGTAGTGTTTAAAATAGTTGTCAGTAAAACATCACTCATCGTTCCATGACCCTCTCCCTTTTCTAGGAGGCCGTAGTTGCAATCAAATCTCAGCTACCTAATGAGAAAATGTATGTTAAACAGCAAACTTTCCGGTTTAATTATCGTGAGTGATATATTATTTAGTGCAATAATCAAAGATCTTAATCTTCCTTTCCGTTACTGTATAGCAACACGTGTGGTTTCACTTGTAAAATTGCCCCTCTATTTTCTACTTAAGGTAGTTTTGACAGCATGATTTGAAAATTCCCACCAATTTTAAAGCTTAATCTTTGGTTCCATCCCTTATCCTCTTCTCCTACCCCTCCAGCTCCCTTCCCCACCAACGCCCTCCTCCTTTCACGCCACGCTCCTGTCTGGCGTAGATACTGCTATTAGCAAAGATCTCTGGGAATTTCTTTTTTGTTGTTCTAAATGCTACCTGATTTGTATTCCTAGCTTCACTCGACCACATGTTCTGCACCACTGAATTCCAGACGAGGAAAATAAGAGAGAAATCTTTTGAATGCAATTAAATGTAGCTACAAAAAAAAAAAAACTTGAGAGAGTGACTGTGACTATTATTTTTACGGCGTCGCCAAAGAGGCAGTTTTATTTTTAGTTCATTTAAATGAGGTAGGTGAACGATAAAATGGAACAATGTTGATGGCTCTCTCGACTCTACGGTTCATCGTCTGGGCTGAACGTGCAGAGTTCCACATCGGTCGCTCAAAATCCCGGTCATGACTAAGCCCTCTTGGCTGGCCAGACCGTCTACACTCATGAAGAACTCGGGGATCTGGCTAACATCTGACTTAAAACCAGGAATACACTGTAAACACGTCATAAAACAGGCCCGTTAACGTAATTGTCTTTACTCAGGTGACACAAAGACCCTTGTTTGGGCCTTCAAGGTATATATTAGATCATTGTTGGAGTATGCAAGCCCTGTCTGGTCCCCCCACCTATTGGATGACATTGAGGCCTTAGAATCGGTATACAGCTAAATGAAATTTACGTGGAGCAACTTCTTCTCTTGAATCTCTGGTCCCTCGAATCACGACGGCTACATGCCGAACTTTCCCCGACATTCTCCTTATTGCAAGGCGTCGTAGATTTCGACTATTCCTTTTTTCTTTGAGGTACGATTGGGAAGAAAAAACTCGCGGCCACTCTTTAAAAACTGCAAAAAAATGGGGAAAGTTTTTCATTGCAAAACCGGGTGATAAATTCTTGGAACAGCCTCCCGGATCAAGTTGTGTGTGCTCAAAGCCTTAAAATCTTTAATTTTTCCCTGCAGAACTTCGGGAAAACTTTCAAAATTTATGCAAAGATTTAATGTTTTTTTTTTTGTTTTTTTTTTACTCAAACCCTCGCCCCCAATACGAATCCTTTCGGTTCCAGGCTTATTTATTAACTCTCATCACTCTTAATGTTGGTTGGTTGTTAGTGGCCCACGTGGTCCTTTCCACACCATTTTCAAATATGCAACAAATTTATATATTATTATTATTATTATATAATGAGCATCAGCTGGTATTTATATGGTTGTGATAAGAGATCACATGGAAAAATTATCTGATTGGAAAGGGGAATCTGGAAAATGAAATCCCTTCCAATACCTTTAAAGAAATTTGAGCTTATCACTCAACTTCGCAAGATACATCACGATACATTAAAAAAAACCTAAATTCCACCTCTCCTGGGAAACTGCCTGTCTTTGTCCCATCTTGTTCCTAAGTTCTTGAAAGTTCTAGTTTTTGAAGCTATTTACCGTGTAGCAAGCACTAAACCAAATCTCAGTATCTGTGGTTCCTGGCCAGTAGCCTATCCTCACCAATATCCAATAACCAATATCCAATCACAAATCACAAATTACAAGTAACCAATAGCATCACCTAAAGCCAATATTTGCCTGGCCAATAACCCCGGCCAATAAATATCCCCTGGTGGCCCATCCATTCCCCTTCCCCGGCTAAATAGCTTTTTAGCAAAGATGTTTTTAAAAAATAATAAAAGAAACAAAGATTTTACAAATTTACCACCATTATTTGTTGACTGGAGGGGTGGGGAAGGCAGAAGTGGCTCGGGAGAAAAGTAGCCACCGTACGGCTATATGGTGGGCGATTTCCCATTTCGCTGAAATCCCGTTTTGCAGAATCCCGTTTCGTAACATTAGAGAAGTAATGAAAGATACATTCCTCATCGGAAGGAAGTTGTGATTAGTTGCGGTTACTGACGTTATATGTTTAGCCGCAGCGACCACGGTAGCGCGAACGAGGCACAATTTGGAAAAAATTGTTCTGCGAAACTGGATTCTGCGAAACTAGAATTCCCGTATCGAAGAAAAATCTTAATCCGTTTTATTTTCTGCGAAACGTGCTGCTCGTCGACCAAAACACGCAATTTTTCTCGATCCTTCACAATAAGTACAGCCCAAAGGTCTATTTACTTGCCCTTAGTCCGCTAAAAATCCGTTTTAAAATGTGGCGTCTAGGAAATTTTCTGTTGAATATTGGGGAACTTTATTTGCGTTCTTCCAGAACGTGTATGATCCTTTGCGCGCCTACTATGACCTTGAAGTTTTATCTATGTGTGCGCGCAGTACTAATTTTAATCGTTTGCTAATAATTGCTATAATATCAAAATTCTAAAAGACTAATGCTGTAAAAATTAAAATTAATTATTCCAATAGATCGCCGAAGCAAAATTATAAGACACTAGTCTAGAAAATTATAAATTGTGATTTTAAAATACGAGAATCATTCCGGTTTGTTTGTGACGACGCAATTAATGCGTTCGCGCTGGCTTGCCTATTAGGCGCAATGCCAACTAAGACAGTAGCTGCATTCTTCGCTGCGAGGAACGAAGCTACTGTCTCAGTTAACCTTGGCTATGGTAAATGCACGGATGCGATCGGCGCATGGCTGTTATAAGGCAGGCGGAAGGTTATAAGGCAGGCCGGATGTTGCTTTAAGTCAAATTACTGCGCTTGTTGAACTGAAACTAATAGCTACGTAGCATTTTTTTGTTTTGTCGTTGTTAATGGATTTTTTTCGTTGATAGTCTATTTATTGGGCCTGTCTTATCTCGGCAGCTTGAACTTGGATCGTTTTGTGGCAGCGGCAAAGCAGCTACAACGAGGGTGTTTACAAAGTGACAGCGCACTGGGATTCCAGAGTCAGTGACGTGACAGACGTAAGTCGTCGTGAGGCCCAAAGTCGAAGAAAGATTGACTAGCTGGGTTGCCGTCGCGACGGACGCGCCTGCCCGAATTACGCCGTAAACCGGCCGGGCTTAGTAACATATATCGAGCTTAATGATGTGTCTTAATGATGGCTTAAGAAAGGAGGGCGGGCATTCCGAGAGACATGATTAATGGCCGTCGCTATGACCTCGTGACTTTGTCCCCCCCTGGATGAGTTGCATCTGCCGGTGGCGGGTGAGAATGGTATTCGTCGGAGTATGAATGCACGCGCAGAGGGACTGACGCGACAACCATCGAGTCACGATTCGATACTGAGGAGCGTTAAGTACCGCCCGTTAAAAGTGTCGATTTATTTCGAGGGCGCTCGCTGAGGTGGGTGATTAAAAGTGCCTATTCGGCGAATGACAGGTTGCAGCGTCTAGCGCCGTCTATACCATTATTTAGTTCTACGGAGCACTTGATTTCAACAAGCGAAGGAATGCACAAAGAAATTACTTTTTGCACTACAAACTAGCCTCGTGCGTCCTTAATTATTGATTGTAAAGTTGGTGCGTCCTCATGCACCAAGGAGCAAGCGGACCAGGTTAACGATATCTCTGTCAATATTATTTATTCCCGCTGCATAAACATGAACGTGGATGGTATATAATGGGAAGTGATCACTAGAAAATAGTGATCATTTGTCGTTCTCCAAACGGAAGTGGAGGGGGGTTGTAATTAGTCACATGATATGCTGATTGAGTGAGCGAAGCCAACGAAAATCAACGTTTGCTAGCCAGTGTGCGCAAATTTAACTTGGTCGAACATGGACATACACATGAGCTACCATACCTTGCAAACCGTGCATTGATTGAGCGATGGGCCAGTATCAAAGACTGTCACTTACGCAAAACCAAAATTCGTCCAAGTTCCAAAACTCAAACTTGCAAATTTTCGACTGTCTACTGATAGTCTTCTTCAGGCAAGAGTCATGAGACTTGCACAAGAACAGCAACCACCACCAAGGAACTTCACCAAGTCCACTACTTAGTAGATAGTAGATAGTCGAAAATTTGCAAGTTTGAATTGTGGAACTTGTACGAATTTTGGTTTTGCGTAAGTGACAGTCTTTGTTACGAACTTCGACCAAAGTAATTCTGCCGAATTAACGGTATTTTCTATGGGCCAGTCATAGAAGTTTGAGAAACTACCAGTCTCCTTCAGTAGTAATTGGATTTTGCCTATTCTGGGGACATTCTGTGGACCCCGCCATGATGAAATATTTCTGGTTCGAGTATCTCTGGTTTCCTTCTTTGTGCTTCTATGTTTGGTATGGTTTATTGAGGGATAAACAGCACCAATATGAGATTAATTAAGAACGACGCCTTTACAGTGCACATATAAAAGTCCAAACGACGTTTCGGAGAAACCATCCTCCGTTATCAGGTTTTTAATAAAAATTAAAATTTAAAAAACATAGCAATGTACTGCCGAGTCAACCCACCATCAAGTGACACCCATAAACATTAAAATTAAAAAAACACAATTCATAACATTAGGAGACATTAGGAGGTTTTTATGAATTGTGTTTTTGAATTTTAATGTTTATGGGTGTCACTTGATGGTGGGTTGAATCGGCAGTACATTGCTATGTTTTTTTAAATTTTAATTTTTATTAAAAACCTGATGACGGAGGATGGTTTCTCCGAAACGTCGTTTGGACTTTTATATGTGCACTGTGAAGGCTTCGTTCGTAATTAATGGTATGGTTTATTACGAAAAGGGCCCTGTGATGCCTCACGTTCATTCAGTTGTGGCGTGTAGAAGACCTTTGAATGGTGGAATAGAAGGTTTTCGAATGGAATTACCTAGCGAGTTGTTCCTCTCTACCCTGGGTCTTCAGCTGGGAGCGTGACAAAACATCCAAGGATGGTTTATTCAGAAATGGGACAAAATTGTTTATTTTTTTCTTGTTGACTGTCGCTTCACTTTTCAGTTTACCAATACTAGCTGGTACTAGCCGCATGGCTTTAAATTCAAGTATCCGCCGATCGATACACATATAAATGCTCAGACGCAGTCATCCATAACTTCCACATTACAGCCCATCCTAGCTAATGTTTGGATAAACGTGCGGTGCGATTTGGAGCAGTTATAAATTAATAAATTAATACTTCGGTAATCACAGCCCCCACCATTTTAATCCTTTCTGACACGTTTAACAACTGTTGCCTTTTGTGTTCCGATAGATCGTAATTCGGGATTGTCTGGAATGCGATTGTATAGTTAAAAGATTATTAGTCGGTCCCGATAGACTAATAAACATCAAGTTATTAAATCCTCACGTTTCTGTGTTTACTGTGGGATCTTTATTATCTCAACTGCGCAGTGCGTTACCATCACAATGATTCCCTATTATGAACCTGGTGATTTGTCACTTTTCCCGCCAGGAGTTACGAGGCCGCAAGTTCCTCCACATGCCACTAGAGCACGCTGACGCCATATTTTATTCATGGACAACAGGCTAATAGAAGACATTTCAGCGAATAATTAGAGGCTATTATGTGTGGGTATGCTGATGCTTTGCAAATCTCATGATCGATGATATGTTGGAGATCGCGTTAAAATGCTCGATTTGCGGTACGGCTCAACTTCCTTTTATGGAAGGTAAAATAGTGATCGTAATCTGTTGGGTTGTTTCGGGTCTCGTTTACTACTATGTTTACCACGGTTTGTGGATGGTTTTAAGAGCAGCGAAACAGCCGCTATCTTTATGTTTCCACCTTTTTATTCTAGCAAACGTAAGATATAATGCCATCAAATAGCTGTGAAGTTGGATGTTAGAGGATCTGTGAGGGATAGCCTGACAGGATCTATGAGGTGTAACCTAACATGATGGAATGGTTACAGAATCTAAGGGGGATAGACACGATGGACATTATTATAGAATATACGAGGTATAAGCTGCCATGATGGAATGGGTGCGGATATCCCACATAGTTCCTACACCACGCTATCTCCTTAGATTCTGTAGCCATTCCGTCACGTTAGGTTATCCCTCACATATTCTGTAAAAGTGTTATAGAATCTGTGAGGGATAACCTAACATGACGGAATGGCTAAAGAAGCTAAGGGGATAGCATGATGTAGAAACTATGCGGGATAACTTAGATGGAATTGTTGTACAATCCGTACGTGATAACCTAGTGCGATGAAATGGTTTAGCCTGATGTGATGAAATGTTATAGAGTCTTTGAGGGATAACATAAGGTCACGGAATAGTTCTACAATCTATGAGGGATAACCCAATCTGATGAAATTGTTACAGAATCTATGGGGATAGCCTAACGTGACCGACGTTGTTAGTGTTACAGGATCCATGAGATATAACCTAACATGATGAAATGGTTACAGAATCTAAGGGGATGGCCTGACGTGATGGACATTGTTATAAAATATATGACGGATAACCTAAGGTGATGGAATTGTTACAGAATCTATGGGGATAGCCTGAGGTGAGATGAAATCTGTGAGAGGTAATTTATTGTGATGAGCTGGTTACAGAATCTACGAGGTATAACCTACCATGATGGAATGGTTACACAATCTAAGGGAATAGCCTGACGTGTTCGACATTGTTATAAAATATGTGTGGGATAACCTAAGGTGATGGAATTGTTACAGAATCTATGGAGATAGCTTGAGGTGAGATAAAATCTGTGAAGGATAACCTAATGTGATGGGATGGTTACACAATCTAGGGGAACGATAACCTGTCGTGTGGATATTGTTATAAATTATATGAGGGATAACGTGACATGGTGGAATGGTTACGAATCTGAGGGGGATATCCTGACGTATGAACATTGTTACAGAATTTGAGAGGAATGTAACCTAACGTGATGGAATGGTTACGGAATCTACGGGCAATAACCTAAAGTGATGGAATGACGTGACTGACTTTGCTATAGAATCTATGAGGGATAACCTAACGTGATGGAATGGTTACAGGATCGCTGGGGATAATTTGATGTGATGGACATTATTGTATAATATGCGTGGGATAACCCCAATGATGGAATGGTTACAGAATCTAAGGGGGATAGCCTGACATGTTGGACATTGTTATAGAATCTGTGAGGCATAACCTAACGTGATGGAGTGGTTACAGGTTCTAAGGGGGATAACCTGACAACATGGATATTGTCACAGACCATGCAAGGGATAAACTAAGGTGATGGAATTGTCAAAGAATTTATGGTGGATGGCCTGACATGATGGACATTGTTATGGAATATACTATGGGTAATCTAATGTGATGGAAGATTGTGTGATTGAATTGGATAGCGTGACTTGGTGGTCGTTGTTATAGAATATATTAGGGGTAACCTAACTTAATGTAAATGTTGCGGTATCTGTGGGGGATAGCATGAAGGGATGGACATCACATAAAGGAAACAGGGAAAAAAGGAAAACAGCTAAAGTCATACACCCAGTAGTAATCCTCCTTTACGCACTTATGTTTCATCGAAGTGGCATGGGCCGGATTCGAGCGTTTGCGATGGACATCGTTGTAGAATATACAAGGAAAAACCCAGTGATAAAATTGCTATTCAATGTGAGGAGCTTTGGGGACATGTTATCCCCAAAGACCCTCAAGCGACTGCACTCAGGACATCAGAAACTCGACAAACACCTGCAACACCTTGACTCCTAAGATTTATAATGAAGGACAGCTGACTGATGGTTATGGCGGAATTTTGCTAAAATGAAAAAAATAAAATAAAAAAACAAAACACTCGTAATAAAGAAACGACTTTTCTCAGAGCACTAATGTGTACGCCAGTGGCCGTATCGCAATTTGCATTCGGTGCAGAAAGCGACGGTTATTTCCGAAAAAAAAAGGAATAGTTTCAGTGCCGTTGCTAAGCTTGTTTTTAGCACATTTCCATTAAGACTGTACATGAATGTAAATGGCCTCATCATAACTTGAATGGCCACGATAATGAATGGAGAACGTGAGGGGGAGGAAGGAACAAAACGGTCTCATTTGTGAGACAGGCCATTTGGCGTGAGAGGTCTCTTAAATTTGCATCGGTGAATTATAGCATCGCAGTGAAATACAGATGCTTGTTTAGTTGCGGAGTTAAAGCATAAACGGGTGTTCAGAATGGTGCTCCAACAAAAGATGACTCATTAGGGTATCCTGGGGGAGGGCAACACCGGGTGGGGGGTGGCAACATTTTCTTTAGCCTGTCTGGAGATGGAGGCATAATAATTTTTAGTCTGCTTCGTGTGGTGGGGGGCATATTTTAAAACTTTTTTAAAATTTTTTATTTGTGCGTTTAAAATGCTGCCTATAGCCACATCCTTTTGGCCGTGTCACTGTGGCTGAGAGGTAGAACTTCGACCTTTAGTCTCAGCCACTTTGGCTCTCCGTCCTGTTTATAAAATGATGGCTGTCCTGTAAAAAAAAAAAACTGAAAACTGTGCTACTTATTTTCATTTCCTGAGAGTAAATGCGAACAAATTGGCATCAGCCACGATTTATTTGAGAATTATTTCTGTTGTACATCGTTAGGCTTCAACTGTAATTAACGTTTCAGAAAAATAAAATATAATTAAACTGAATTAAATTAATTTTTTTTTAAACTCGTGTGGATCAGCCTGCCTACATACAACCTGACCTCGCATCTCGGCATTTATCTCCGTGGTAATTATTTAAGCTAAAATTTTAAGTTAATGACAGCAGTAAGTCCGTTTGCTAAATTCACTGATATATTGCTTTAAAAAAAAAAAAAAAAAACAGTATATTGCCGAAGCATTGTATTCTTAAGAGATTCACATTTACACCGGTTTGCACTACACCAAAACCAGAATAATGTATTGCGTCGAGGTCTGGCGGTCAAGTAAGTGACTATTTCTTTAACCGTCGATAAAAACGTCTCATCACCGTTAGGTAGTATATTCTGCGGTAGTATATTCTTTTGTCAGATGTTGCTTACGGCTACCTGAAACTCAAAACTGCATCCATCAATAACGACCATCCCAACAGCAAATAACGTTGAAATGATTGCAGCTGTAATCAGAGGACTCGACGCAAAAAGTTTTTAAAAAATTTAAGGGATGAAAGCCTCGCTTCGTTTTAAATTGTTTCCACCTTTGCATGCGTGTTCGGGTAGGTGGAAAAAATGGCCTTTGCGGCGAAATGGCTGAGGGAGAAGGAAGCCAAGAGCAGGGCCGTAACAAAGTTCTTTGGCGCCCGGGGGCAAAGCACAGAAATGGCGCCCCTTCCCATACACCGCGAAAGTACAAAGGC
>JAHWFP010192660.1:8200-19050 GCA_023313725.1 Lithobius niger
GCTGCGAAAAAATGAACCATCTTCTACTTTGAATGTTCGAAATCAATCGATCACAATTGTAACGCTCAAATTCAAAAACAAAAATACACACTGTACGGTATTTTGCGAATTTTCGATAGGCCTAATAGTCCGAGTGGTGTTAATTTCGGTCTCTCCTATCTTCTTCAGGCTTCCTTTCTTGTGCTTGCTTCTGTTTTACCTTGTCATGAGTGCCAGTGTTTTTGAAAATGCGTGGAAACCGTTGTCCACTGTACTTCTCGCGTGTCGTCTGCTTAACGCTCGCACGATCCCATTTGAGCGAGAGGTGTGCCCCCAACTCTTTACTAATTAGGAATTTGATGTTAGGGTTTGACGGCCCTTGAAGATTCATGAGTGGTTGTCCGCTCGCCTCACAGTGCTGAATCGCCAGCGATTCAAGTCCTCTTAGATGTAAATCCCTCTTACTATTAGACACCAGCAGAGTAGTTGTTTGGTCCCAATCGATTTTGTGCTTTGTACTCATGCGGTGGGTGGCGATGCTGTTTGCTTCGTTCTCGTTTCTTACGTCAGCCATATGTTGTTTCACTCGAGTGTGGATTCCTTTTCGTGTTTCTCCTACATAAACTGCTTCGCACCCACCGCATGGTACACAATATACTCCCACTGGCGTGTCGTGAACTTTTTCCAGCTCCTTTTCCATCTCATGTTTTTCTTGAGATCTTACATACTTCACTCATGGATCCTCTCGATGTTGCCTTAAGAGCATTGTTTTCAGGTTCTTCCCTTTCTTCATGTAAGTCTCGAATCCCTCTTTCTTCAGGATACGTTGCACTTGTTCGCTCACGCCTCGCACAAAGGTAAGTCCAATTCTGGGTGTTCCTACTCTCTCTTTAGTCTCCTTGCTAGGTACTTCGATCTCCGTCATTCTTTTTCTATTTCGTCCGATCTCCAAAGCCTCTTTAATCAATCGGTTCAGGAGTCCTGGAGGGAATCCTCTGTCTATGTACTCCCCTTTTGCCTCGTTTAGATGGTATTTTGCTACTCTTTCACTGCTCGAGTGTTTGACTATCCGGGAAAACTCGTTCTTGGCGATGTTACGCAGCTGACCTTCCGGATGTCCCGAGTTATACGAGATTCCTCTCCCTGTTGATGTTGGCTTCACGTATGGTTCGAAGGAGATGGTACCATCATCTTCACGGCTTAGCTTAACATCAAGAAAAGCTATGGTGCCGTCTTTTTCTTGCTCAGATGTGAATTTAAGATCTTTTTTCCATTGATTAAGGCTCTGAAGCACATTGCCTATTCTCTCCTTTCTCATAATAGCATACACATCGTCCACGAATCTCTTCCATACACGAATGCTTGGTTCTTTTCTTTGGATGAACAGGTCGAGGTGTTGAAGCACTAATTCAGCAATGATAGGTGAGCTAGAGAATCCTATTAGGCCTATCGAAAATTCGCAAAATACCGTACAGTGTGTATTTTTGTTTTTGAATTTGAGCGTTACAATTGTGATCGATAATAAAAGCTGCGAAGATCCGTAAGTTATTTCCTGTGTTAAGGAATGGGTCCCCAAATGTCCACAATTTTTTATGGTTTTAGACCATGCAAAGTTAAAAAAAATTGTTCTCAAGCACACAAAGGTTGAAAAATTGACGAGAGAGGCTGCGTTTTTTTTTTTTTAAATGATGTTTACGCATTTTGAGGTAGCGTAAAGGAAAAAAAGAGACTTTTTGCATAAATTAATTGAAGCTAATTTTTATTGGAAGTTAACTTCAATGGGGCAGTTTTAGCAGGGTTTTTAAAATTTTCGTAAGTGTAGTCAAAGCAAGCATTTCATTTCCGAAGCCCAGAAAAAAAGATAATTGACTCAGGGCTTTTTAGGTGACGCGACAGTGCCTTTTTCAACTTTGCATGTCCTTATGGATATTTTTTTTTGTCGATTTAAATTTTAGCGTGGCGACTATAAAGATTTGTAGGCTACTGGTCAGTGGCTGTATACTGTATGTTAATAAGTTAATTTTCGCTTATGCTTGGTGCAGATCACTAGAATAGGCCTATCAAAAAACAAGGTTAAAGCAATTGCAAATGACGGATTAAATTTGCCGATACACTTTCTTACGCAAAATTAAAAAAGTGCTTGAATTTGGTGTGAAGGTAGGCCTTGAAAGTCCTTGAATTTTATTTCCTCAATGCTGTGCGAACCCTGCAAGTGTTGTTAAATTCTGTTGATATACTACTCTTACACTTGTACAGTAATATCTACCCCAAAACAAAGCTTGTTAAGGGTTTCCGCCAAGATTTTCGGCCGTGTGAAGTCGTGATATCAAACGCCAAGCTCTTAGCCAAGCTAATCCCACCGAGTAATAGTTCGAAGGTTAAATGAAATATATGAAAATTGCTAACTGCGCAATTTTCAATTATTTCAATTAACATTTTAAGTCTTAGTCGGTGGGTTTAGCTTGGCGAAAGAGCTTGGCGTTTGCTATCACGACTTCACACGGCTGAAAAACTTGGCGGGAATCTTTAACTAGTTTTGTTTTGGGGTAGATATCAGATCATTTTGGTTGAAATTGATGAAATCAATTTCTTTTTCTTAGCAGTTATGAGATGGAAACACCAGTCTAGTTTTCTGGTCCATTTCCTTTTTTTGGTTGGCTTTCGTTAGATTTTGAGGACAGCATTGTCTTTTTCGTATGATTACTTTCTTATTAGTACTGCAGTATCTCCTTACAAATGCACAGATTTTTTCAATGTTCAGTTTGGCATTGTTGCATAATAACAATGTTTAAAAGAATGTAAAACAACAAATTTGGTCATTTATAGGTTCCTAACCACTGAACCACTTGACCAATTAGGCTTTATGAAAAGGGCAAATCTACAAGAGAAATACCTGTAAAATGAGCTATTAACCAGCTTTATCCACCGCATGGAAGAATTTATTTTCGTGAAGCAAAAAAAGCGTTAGCCAGTAACTAGTAATTAGGCAAATATCAACGTTATTCACGTCGTTTTTTCAACAAGAAAATATTAAGCTGTGTCACTAACAGTGACTTTTGTGTTGTCAGGTGACCAAAGTCTCCCGATCAAACAAGTTTCAGCCTTTTCCATAGCATTCTTATTTTTCTTCAGATGGCTGAAAACTCTGTCTAGTGGTCGCCATGCTCATCTATATATTTTATCTGCATGTTATCGTTTTATCTTGGCGCACAACACACTAGCGCGTGTCTTGATTACTCTATCTCTCCCCCCTCCCCATAGGTGAATTTATATTTTCCTTTGTAATTAAAGCGTTTATTTTTTGCAGGTGTATCCTTTGGCAGGTGTAATTGCAAATCTAGAATGGAACATATTTTTGCCGTAAAACGATTCAGAAATCTCTGGGATGAGAAATTTCTGTTAATTCAGATTTCCGCTTTTTTCCATTGAGCAATTTCTTCAGTTTTTTTTTTCTTTAGATTCCTTTTTGTGTGTTGCCTTTTCGTTTGTACACACTGCTCTACGTGACCTGTCGCTCATCTTTTAACGTCACCCAATTGCTACTTCTGGTTGTAGTTTAGGCCACGCTTCTGTCAGCAACGAAACATATGTGGTCTTCAGTGTGTTTTAAACCCTTTTTAATGCAATTTTACTATGGTGCAGCAACAGAGGCATGAAACATGCAATCCATTAGGAATTTCGGGCTATTTTGCACCACCTAATGCTGCCGATATACTGTAATTGCTTCGTCTCAATTCGAGTTAGCTTGTCTCTGCACCAAACACACTACTTTGCCTGCAATGTCAACTTTGCTAATACATGTGTCCAGCACGTGCCTATCGACGATCTTTTCTACCAATTTCACCTCAAGTCAGAAACTGAAAAAAAAGGCCTAAAATAGCTTTGCAACAAGTACTGAGGCTGTATTATTTTCGTTGAGTGTGCACTGATGGCAGCAGGAGAGGGGATTTCCCCGGGATCCCCGATCTCAAATGCCACAAGATAACGGCCGAGCGTTGAGATTTAATGAGTAAGGATGGGTCGGTAACCGAAACCGAATTTTCGGTTTCTTTGTGCTGTAAAAGTACTATACCTGTCAATTTTAGTATCATTGTCCCAATAATGCTGTTGGAGGCTTGAGACTTGAATAGCCACCTCAGTGACCCAACCGCGCATGCGCGGTCCTCCGTATAAGAGTGGCGGCTACGCAGGCTCGCCATGTCTTTATCTCAAGTTGCCATCCTGTTGGCCCTCAACCAGTTCCGCCCGCATTTATTCCTCCGGAAAAAGGACATAAGCTCTCTAAGACAGGCCTGCACGAATCAGTCTACAGTTCCCCAAGCCCTATTCCTGGGCTCTTGGATGCATTCCTCACAGGACGCTTTTCACACTCCTCTCGTTACCCCTCGTTCCCCTACTCGGGGGAGGAGGATGGGGGGGGGGGAGGCACTTGCTCCCATTCAGAACAACTTCACGTTCCTCACCACCCTTCCTTCCCCTTACTAGACCTTTGTAAGGCAGAGGCAGGAAAGGACGCTTCCCACCACATTAGGTAATGTATTTTCGTCTTCCCTCAGAGCCACCAAGCTGTTCGCTTTGTTCCCTGCTTGCGCCATGCGCTGCGTCCTACCCCATCCTCGGTAACGCCGTCCTTATGCCTCGTGCTGAACGGACACCAGGGGATGGCTCCTCATCCCACACTCCTCGTTCCGCATCCCCTCCAGTCCTACCGGTTGCAGATAATGTTGAAGCCGCGTCTCCCGCAAAATCCTCTTCTTTCTGAAGCTGTCCTGATAGCTAGTGACACTGCAGCTACGTCCCCGATCCCTTGCAGTCAACCTCCACCAGTGTGGGACCTACGTTTTCCTGCCAACAAACTCTCGTACCAAGGAACGACACACTTGCTTCAACTTCAAGGTTGCTGCCAAGTTGGCATCCTCTGCAGGACCGCAGCTTACTCCTCTGGATTTGTCCTTGCATTAATCCCGTCCTTCTGTAACTGGACATTCCAACGCTCAGCGGACCAGTGAACCACTCACTTCGTTCCCAGTACATACCCTCATGGACTCCTCACTCCAAACCTTTAAACGAAAGGCTCCAGTTTTTGATTACACAACAGTCTGGCTTGCTTCCATCCTTAAGCAACACAAGCCTTCCCTTGAGGATGCCGGTCCTTCTGCCGCCCTGGACGATCCGCCTCGTCCCAACCTGTCCGCTCAGTTGCCTCCTCAAGTCCCTCCTGCGGACAAAGACTCTGATTTTTGTTACTCGCCAAACCGTCCCTCTCGGATCAACCTGCCCTACCGTTTCAAGGACACCCTTTTCTTTCCGAGATTCCGCTACCAGAACTGCTACCGACCATCGAGGGGATCGTCCCCGATTGTTTTCTTTACAAGCCATCCTCTTCCTCCGTATTGGCCGGTCACAACCTGGTTTCCACTACTACTCACCCTCCTCATCGACTCTCCTCACCGGCTACCAAGCCGTCTGGACCTCCTGGTCCAACGCGAAAGATCGATCCTCCACCCGAACCACCAAACACTGAGACTTCTCGGGTGGCTGCTATCATCCAGCTCCTCCGAGCACCTGTCATTCTTGAGAAAGAGGCCACTCGCATCGCATCACATCACGAGCCGTCCGATCCTCTGCCAACAAGAGTTATGACAGTCATTGGAAACGATGGATTGATTGGTGTGTCTCGGAACAAGTAACCAATCCACCCCCCTATGCAAGACCACCTCCGATTTTTCACAACTTTATTCAAAGCGGATTCAGAGGCTGCACCATCCTAGTGTACCATTCTGCCTTACATGCCGTCTTCGAGACGGCTGGTAACACGAACCTCTTTACAGGTTACAAGATCTCGTTTTTAATCCTTCCCTTTCACTTAGATCTTTTTTCTCTGCTGCTCCACGATGCGGCTGCTCTTCCATTGCTCTTCGTTCGTCGATCCTACGATCCTCGAACCGCCGTTCCCTTTAGGCCCCCTCACATCTTTGATGTTGGGGGCGTGTTCTTGGTTACAGTCCGGGGCGGCTCGTGCTAGCTTTAATTGGACCACACATGGATTGACTATGCAACGATCCGCTGGATGACGATCCCTCAGCAACGATCCGATTTCCGAAGATCCTCTCCTAGATCCACCATTCCGCACTGCGTTCCTTGAGCCCCTTCACAACTGCTGGTATGTGGGGTGTGTTCTTGGTTCATGTCCAAGGTGGCTCGTGACATCTCTAAAGCTTCTCTACAGTTGGATACGTTCCCCGACGGTCCACCTGGGATCGATCCACCGAAGGACGATACTTCGGCGACGATCCTCTTGCAACACAACACTCGGCTAGACTCAGCCACCTCACAATAAAAACAGTATTCCTCGTGGCACTGGCAACCTGTCTCCGCTGTAGCAAACTACAAGCCATCTCTGCCACAGAAAGAGTCTGTTTTTCCTGCCCGACTAAGCTGGCATAACATAACTCCACAAGCATCGTTCTGTGCTAAAACTCGGACCCAATGAGAGGACTCATCCCTTCATCGATCCGTCCTTATCTTCCATCCTAGGGGACGAAAAGGAGCAGTCCCTTTGCCCTATCCGACCAATTTAATTTTAACTAAGGCATCCAAGCCCATCCGTCTGGGACGCTCCCAACTTTTCCTTCCCTTCAGTAATAAGTTCGGCACCACTTCCACACACATGATAGCTACCTGGCTAAAGAAGTGTCATCATCCAAGCCTACGAAGCGCTTGACACAAACTATGTCTCTGAAGGCATCAGAGTAACGGCCCACGAATTCCGTGGAATTTCCACATCCTGGGCTCACTACAGCAACATCCCTATCACTAAAACGATGGAAACTGCCTCCTGAAGACATCCCGCGGTCTTTACGTCCCATTACCACCAAGCAGAGGGACTTTACCGTATCGGGCCATTTGTTGCTGCCCGACATGCACTTTAACCCCCTTTTACACACTGACTTTTCTGTGAAGGGAACCGGTCGCTACCTGAGGGAACTTGAGTCTAATGGCACCCGCTGCCTTGACAAAGTCTATGGGATTGCTATAAAAAAGGTAATTTATATTTTCAAGGCAACTAGAAACTCCGGTATTCGGAGTATACATCGCCAACAATTCATCGCGGTCAATTGATCGTAGAACAATACATCACATGTGCAAATTCATCGCGTGTTTAATTCATAGAATGTTTATTCATTAATATTATTCAATTAAACTAAACTTTATTAATAAATAAAAACGGAACGTTAAATGTTTAGAGTAAGGATCTAAAAGTCAAAACCTAGAAGGAACACGGACAAGCTTTGACAGTCAGGGTCTAGGTGTACAATTTTGTCAGTAAGAGGCTGGTAAGCATTAGACCCTTACTACCCAGTGGTTAGCTTAGTTCTAGTCTATTCGGATAGAACGTGTGTTTGAACGGTTGTAGCAGGTTTTCTTTGTTCTTAGAATGTTATGGAACTTTAAGAACACAATTTTCTTGTGAAGTTTGGCATTTTGTCTTTTGATGCTTTAGAATGTTTTATTATATTTCGTAGATTTATGGTAGAGGATTACCCTAATGCTCTCTGCTAATATGCTGGCATGTTACTAAATTGAAAAATAATTTTCAACGTAAAGCAAAGCAGGAAACTCATAACCATACTACCACTTGATCATCGCATGGGTCTTTGCAAGAGGATTTCCAGTTTTTCGTCAAAATGTATTTATTGCTGGACACCGGGTAGTAAGGGTCTGATGCTTACCAGCCTCTTACTGACACAATTTTACACCTAGACCCTGACTGTCAAAGCTTGTCCGTGTAGGTTTTGACTTTTAGATCCTTACTCTAAACATTTAACGTTCCGTTTTTGTTTATTAATTCGTGCTACTTTTAGAATTGCAGCTAAGCTGTAAAACAGTGCAGTTGACGGTCAAAGCTGAGAGTTTAACACAAGAGACTCTAGGCTGACCCTTACTAACCTGGCTATCGCCAATGGTAACAATAGAAACAAATTCGTTAATCTTCAGTCTATATTTTGCAGCTGGCGTTTGCTATTTAGCATTGTTGCATAATAACAATGTTTAAAACAATGTAAAACAATCAATCTGGTGGTTTGGAGCTCCGTAACCCCTGAACCACTTGACCAATTAGAAAGGTCCATATGAAAAGGGCACATCTACAGAGCAATACCTGTAATATGAGCTAAGAACCAGCTTTATAGGACAAATGGCTTGACCTGTAGAGAGGACAGACGAAAGTATCCCCAGAACAACAACAACAAGCAGAACAAGAAGTTGTCTATTTGGCCCTGTCTGCATCTCCGGTTTGGCTGGACCGAATTTCACAATTTTTGGACTGCAGACAGGCCTTGGACTAATCAAGGCTAGATTCCAAATTTGGTTTAAAGCTGTTTACTTTTGACGGAATTATTAAGCTCTTAAAGTTGAGAGTTTAACACAGAGATCCTAGGTCGACCCTTACTAACACTGGCTATCACCAGTGTTAATTCCGTAAAGTAAAACATCAAACTTATGAAAGGCTGGTCCTTTTAAGACAAAATACAGAAGTAAACTGAACAAACTTTTCACTGCGTGTTGCGGTACATGGGGGCTTCACTTCAAAACTATTCCAGTTTTCATTTGAAATCCTCTGTCCTTCACGGTTTTGAAAGGGTTTACAGTTCACAAAGAGGAAAGCAAGCCTAACAGCGAAAATCATACACTAGAAATAACTTAGAACAATAAACCACCTCGAAACTTCAAACTTAAAAAAATCTGGTTGTCAGGGAGCATTACTACTTCGTTATTTACTGCATGACACCTGCCACGACATTTTGTTTTGGTATAGTTTACAAATCGCCATATTATTTTCCCATTTGTACTTACATGCTCTTAGTTATAAACGAAGCATTGCTCGTTTAAAAGTGGCTTTCCCTTCTTAACTTTTGAATGTGGTGTTCAGCATTGTGCTGTTTTGGTCGAGAGAAAAAACTGCAATGTGGGCGAAACGATACCCCCGTTTAATTCTGTTATATACGGTTTAATTAATCATAGAAAAAATTCTTAATGTGGTCTCCTGATTCGAACCAGCAACCCTTGCATATCTCGAATATTGAATCTCTAGCATGAAACCATCATCTGAGCTACCGTGACAAACTTAGAAGCTGCGATGAATAAACATGCTATGAATTAAACACGCGATGAATTGTCCGTGCGATATATTTGCACATGCGATGTATTGTTCAGCGATCAACTGACCGCGATGAATTGTCCGTGCGATGAATTGTTGGCGATGTAATGACATGGAACCCAAAATACCAGTATTACCTGGTTGATTTTGGTTTCTATTGAAAATATACATTACCTCGGTCCCGCCCTCCTCCCCTCTTGTCGCCATTTGGGCACAATAGAGGTCTGAAAAGGTTAGCTTACCGCTCCGCCTCGGCTTTTATACGATGGAGGCTGCGCAGTAAGATGCGCAGTAGGTAGCGAACCGGAAGGACATCTTCGATTTAATTTCTCTAGATTGAACAGCATTTTGAGAAGGAGAATGAAAATATAGATTACCTTTTTTATAGCATTCTCCTAGCATTCACAGGCAATAGAAACCAACCAGGTAATACTGGTATTTTGGAAATTTAAGTTTTTTTTTTTTTATGGAACCTGCTCTCATGCCTGAAATCTGGAAAATGTATGAGCCAACTCCCTGAAATTTTTCCTAGTAACAAAATTATTACCCATTTGATAACTGGCATATTTTTTACTTCCTGGGATAATCTGTAGGAGTATAAAGGGCATTAGTCCAAATCTAACACCGGTTACAAACTATATTATCTGCGCATGAGTGACAGTCCTCCTATATACGCGCAAGGACCAGACCTACATGGATGCTCTCCCCAGCTCTCCGGTCCCTTCGCATCGGTGATGTCGCGCTGAGGCTTTTGGGATTCATCCTGACCTTCTGACTTTGTCGCATTAGAGACTTACTCCTGTATGCGACCTTCACAACCCTTTCGTCTTGACCACTCTGTTGGAACATATTAATGACTTACCACCAGTCGTTGCGACTGCCGGCTCTTCCTCTCTCACCGGACCATCCGAAGGACCAGCAGGACCATTCACCAGTGGGAACGTTGCCGCCTGCCATTCGTGGTTGCTCCTTATCCTTCGCCTTCAACGCTACTGCTTCGTGGCATTCTGGACTCATCCTGCCCTTCGGTCGTTTCTTCTCAGTGGTCGCATTTGAGGCTTCTGCCTGCTGCTTGCGACCTACACTGCTTCATCTGCCTCACGTCTACCTCACGTGGGAATTATGACCTTCGTGGAGCCAGATGTCTGTGACCAGTGCTCGACTGCTGCCTGCCGTTCATCTCCGACGCCTTCGGTCCTTCGCACCGAACGCCGCTTCGGTGTTCATTTGGCTGCCTTGGCTAGCTTTGCTGAGCGGAGCTCTTCACGTCCTCCTGGGCCTTGTGCTGACCTGGTCGCCTCCGGGATTTCACAAGCAGCATTTCTCGTTCGTCATCATTCATCGACTCGTCCTTCTTCCGCAGTCGTTCTCTTGCCGTCTCCTTTCTGTTGCCAAGGGTACTACGCTCCGACACTGCTACACCATCTCCTACCCCATGAACGACCTGGGGCCTTCGCCTTGGGTATTCCTTCGCTTTCAGGGCTTGTGACACGACTGCAGCTTTAAAAAACATCGCTGCAATTCATACTGTGAAAAGATCGATCCGTTATAAAAACACTACGAAATACGCAAAACTTCACAACACGGACTCACACTTAGTCCAAATTTTCGATACCACCCAGATATCTTCGTCAGGTCTCGAGGATTTTGCTGCTTTCTACTTCAACTACATCGTTGTTTACTACGTCGTCTGCTTTTACATTCGAATACG
>JAHWFP010192660.1:29050-45556 GCA_023313725.1 Lithobius niger
TCCCCATGCAGCACACTTCCTTCAGGACTCCATTTCTTTCGTTCATCTAGACACGTCCAGCCTTCGCCTCTAGTCCGAGTCTCCGGCTCCTCCAAACCTGTTCTATATCTGCTTCAACGATTTTACAACACTGTCGTCTTCACCATCTGCCATAACTTTCTGACGTTCGCTGACCATTCGTCCGTCGCCTCTCGCCTTACAGCCACTTTCATTCAACGTGCGTCCTACTGTTCAGTAGATTCCGTGGTAATCCCTCTCTCCAACCTGATGTCTGGTCCAAACAGATTCGCCCTGATCTACCTTCGTCTTACCTTGCTATCTGACGTCCACACCAGCCTCCCTGTGTTTACCCTGGTTTCTACAAGACCCGGCACTTTCATCCTTAATCGTTCGTCGCTGTCTTCAAGTGTACTGGTCGCCCACCCGCATTCTTCACACGTCAAGCCGTTCGCCTCGCCCTGCCAGTCGTTCACCTGATCTTCTAGCAACCTCTTTCTATTCAGCTACCTGTTTATCCTTCGCTTCTCTGAACCTGTAAGATTCCTTGGTGGTCTTCAGACCCATGCCCTTTCTTTCTTGTTCTATGAAATGGTCATTATGTCTTTTGACAACAGCGAACGTTGGATAATTTCCCTTTAACCCCTTCCCTTTCTTTTCAAACAAACAAGAGGAAGACTGGAGGAGATAGGAAGAAGATATGAGACGATAGAAGACACCTTCATCGAGCGCTCTGACTGGTTCCCCTTGAACCCACAGGTAGCCTCGCGTCCTGATACTTCTTTCCCTTCGCTTCAGGTTCTCAAGAGACCATTGATTCTGGGGCAGCCACCTCGTAGCTAGGGCGCCGGTTACCAAGGTCGCAACACCATCGGTGATGTCTACTGCAATGCAAGAAATTGCAGGTAATGTCTCTTTTCGTTCGGCATATAGAAACATCAAAATACCAGGGGCACCTGGTCGATTTTGGTTTCTATTGCCTAACCGAAAATATGCATTACCTGTACCCGCCCTGCCTCCTCTTTCAAGTTATCATTGTAACAGTTGGGTGGCACGAAAGATGAAACCAGGTCAGATCTCTGCATTTTTATACTAGGACTGCATCATGCATACACAGATCAGCTACCAAGTTGGTGGGGAAGCCAACAAGTTCTTCTCTAGGGGGGAGATTGCTTTACAAGAAGTAATGCTAGAAACTGCAGGTAATGTATATTTTCTGTTAGGATATAGAAACCAAAATTGACCAGGTGCCCCTGGTTTTTTGATGTTTTCAGTAATTTTTTGTTTTAAAGAATAGTAAAGCAAATGTTCTAATAGATTTAGTGGTGTATTGTTTTCCAAGATAAAGGTATTTTTTCCCCCATATTCCTTTAGGTTTGTTAGAACTGGCGTTAACTGAACAGTGATGCCAAATTGCAAACTGCAGAAAATATTCAGCATTGCAGCTGTTTTTTTGCTGTGTTTACGGAATACATTTATTTTAATATTTAATTTTTGTGTTTGTAGGGTTGCTGCCCATGTTACTAGTCATCGTTCTCGTTTGTTGATTGTTGGCAAGCCTGATCAGGCACAAAGTACTCATTTGGCCCCAGCCGTTTTGCATGGTCTGGAACATCTCCCAACGCACAAGTTGGATCTTCCTACTCTTTACGCTGTCACAGCCAAAGCTCCTGAAGAATCATGTGCGCAGGTAACCGGCTTAATACATAGGTTTAGTTCATAGGTTTAGTGCATAACAGCTCCGTGTTTGAATCACTTGGACACACAAAATTTCCTCACTCTGTGGTCATGTCTTGCTCCATATAAGAGTCATCAAATTGTACACGATGGAAGTGATATTAATCCAAGGTCGGTAGCAATGTTCAAGTTTTCATTTAATGTCTACCAAAGTATTAGCCTATTCGGTGCGATTAACTTGGCGAATGTTTTGGTGTGTTAATATCACTCCTTTGAGGGGCTAACCATTCCGAACTTGGCGGTCCCTTTTGCCAGTTTTGGTTTTTGATACAATTTAAGTTTTAACAGTGTTAATCAATGGGGGAATGTTGGTTAAAAAAATAGGGATAGTCTGATATTGGTTTCGGTATACAGTATAACCTCGTTAATAAGAACTCGGATAATAAGAATTCCCGCTTAATAAGAACTTTTTTCAATATTTTGGTTGGTCAGCTACTCAGTCAACACTAAATATATACGGCTATAACGAACTCTGTTAATACGAAAGTACGGATAAGACGAACAAATATTTACAATTCTAGCTTATTTTTACTAATTTGTTGTTCGTAACGGTTTCTTTTCCCACCCCTTAAATTTCGTTTCGTTTCAAGCAAAACGTCAATCGCTAGTTGACGCCATCTTGGAAAGTGATAAAAGTTTCGTCCGTTTGCGCAAGCACGAAGGTCAAGGATGAATGAAAAGAAATACCGTATACTGGCAGGCTGCATTTTTTTAAAGTTGCAGTCTAATTTCTCTCGTCCGTTTAATAAGAACTACGGTTAATAAGAACATTTTTAGCAGTCCCCTTAAAGTTCGTATTACAGAGGTTTTACTGTAATCTGTATTTATCGGTATTTCTGCTATATCCGTATTGGACCAATATTAGGCTTCCGATACAGATATTTGTTATGCCAAGAAAAACAACTGTCTTCCCTGCAAAAACTTGACACCAAGTGCGGCAAAAGCAATAACCAAGTGAGCAAAGCAAATCTATTTGCTCAGTTTGTAATGAAACTGTAGCACGTGACAGTTCCAGTGCGCTTAAGTTTTACAACAACCAACTGAAATCTGAGAAGATGAATGTACTGAAGCCTTAAGTAGGAATAAGTAAAAATGCTATTATTGCTGCACAGAACTTTTTGGATAATCACAACATTTGGAAGCCAGGCAAAAACCAGAAACCGAAGTTGCAATTCGATTTTACCTAAAGGCGTCCAAGCCCATCCGCCGAGGACCCTCCCAACTTTTCCTCCCCTTTAGCAATAAGGTCAGCACCACTTCAATCCGCATGATCGCCACCTGGCTAAAGAGTGTCATTGTCCAAGCCTACGAAGCACTTGACATAAACTGTGTCTTTGAAGGCATCAAAGTAACGGCCCACGATCTTCGTGCAATTTCCACATTCTGGGCTCATTACAACAACATCCCCATCACCGAAATAATGGAGGCTGCTTCCTGAAGACCTCGTACGGTCTTCATGTCCCATTCCTCGGGACATGTCCCATCATGCTGAGAGGCTTTAACGTATCGGGCCATTTGTTGCTGCCCGATGTATACTTTAAACCCTTTTTACACAACCCGAGCCAAATGGCACCCGCCGCCGTGACAAGTTCTATGGGATTGCTATAAAAAAGGTAATGTATATTTTCAAGACAATTCGAAACTCCCAAATAACAGTATTACCTGGTTGATTTTGGTTTCTATTGCCTGTTGAAAATATACCCCTCCTCCCCTCTTGTTGCCATTTGGGCACAATAGAGGTCTGAAAAGGTGAGCTTACCACTCCGCTTCGGCTTTTAGATGACGGAGGCTGCGCAGTAACCTGCAAGGACTTTTGGGACTTTATCGATTTAATTTCTCTAGATTGAACAGCATTTTGAGAAGGGGAATGCTATAAAAAAGGTAATGTATATTTCAACAGGCAATAGAAACCAAAATCAACCAGGTAATACTGGTATTTTGGAGTTTATGCATGCATGGATGCATATTTAGTGTCCATATGGCAGATACTTTAATTATTTCAATTTTACTCTTGGTTAAGAAGTCTTTATTTAGTTATAGTGCACCGTAATTGATAAAAAAAAAGTCTTAATTATATTTAAAAAAAATTTTTGTTTAGGTGTTCAACGAAGCCCGCCGAATATTGCCAAGTATCCTGTATTTGCCTCATGTCAGTCAGTGGTGGGAAACGCTCAGCGATACTGTGCGGGCAACTTTCCTCACACTTCTCCATGATCTGGAACCAGGTGCACCCTTACTCATCCTAGCCACAAGTGATTGTTCATATGAAGATTTGCCAGAAGAGGTGATCGTAATTTCTAAAACCCTAATTTTTGTGCCCATTATCGTGAAAAAATCATTTGTTTTGCACGTCCTGTGAGGACAACTGCTATCTGCTACCATGGGAAGACTTACATAAACCATCATGTGTATTTTTATTTGTTACATAACATAGCTTACGTCACATATTTCAAGGCCAACCTTATTTAACTGCCTTAGTTAGAAAAAAATATTGTTGCTGCTATGACCCTGGTGTATCCCTGCAAAGCTCTGGTGCACCTTTCTATCTCTTTTTTAAGTCTTGTGTTCTGTATCCTGAATGGTGCTTCTCTCCCACTCCTCCTTTCCCTCCTTCAGTAGGTCCAGGTGCAGGAAGTAAGTCTTGTTCATTTAGAGGCAGATGTTAACCAATTGTGTACTTTTTTTGCTTATCAACCTCGGGTTTTCAATTTGCTCGAAATACTAACCTTTAAATTATAGATTAAATTTTTAAAATTTAAAATTTGGTGCTCAATACCCAACAATAAAAAAAAAGTGCTTAGTCAAGCTCTCACACCATTGTTGCGCATCAAACAATGCTCCTTGTCGCTTTTCTTTTTTTTGGCTTGACCCAGTGGTCTTGTTCCTTTACTCAAGTAATATTAAGGATGTACAACTCAGGAATTAATTCAGTGTATTCAGCGGAAACACCGGATGATCGTCAACTTACCCGCAGAGTGTGTTACCAGGCGATTTCAGACAGTAATTTTGCCTCAACCACTCGGAGGATGAAATTTTGGGGACTGAAAAAATTTGGAAATTTTCCGACTGGAGCAAAGCAGGATTGCTCGTCTCAAAATTGGTTGCAAAGTCATTGCGAATGAGAACTCTACATAAGCCCCTCAGAATACCTCTGCAATGTCAACAGACAGGTTGCATGTAATAATTTAAATCTTAATGAATTGTTAGGAATCAACTCAATTTGTTGGATTACAAACGGAATGTAGTGATGCATAGGCTTACCTTGCTTGAGAATACGGTTTAAGCCATATTTATTTTTTAATAGGGATCGACCGAATTATCCGGATCCGGCGCCGGATAATGTGTTATCCTGCAAGATCCTGATTCGGCAATTATATTGAGCAGGATACCGGTTGCAACACAATCAAAACATGTCGCCGTAAGCATGTTGCATGCCTCGGTAAAATAAATCTTACTAAAATAACTAAGCGATCTACGGGTATACAAAATTGTAGATGTAATAATTACAGTGTAAATTATTGCGCAAAAATATACTTGGGATAATTGTATTAGGTTTTCATAACTAAAAAAAAAAGTTGAAGTTCGGCTGCGTAAATGCGCTTACCAAAATATTTACCTTCCGTTGCAGTACATGGGAAACCTTGAAACGATCGTCCTCTGGTTAGTTATTCTTCCATTACAGCATTGTTTACAGCTTCCTAAATCCTTTTTTTTTTTAGTTTTTAATACCGTAGAAGTAGTTTCAAGTTGTTTTATTTCCTAATTTATATTCACTATCGTTGAAAGCAATCCGTTTATGGCCGCCATCGCGTTCCCACTCCCAGCCGGCTGTCCGCTCATAGACGCGCACCTGCTAGCTTCAATGGCTGTGACCTTGACTCGCATCACGTGACGTCACTTACGAATGGCCTCCGCCACGATGAGTGATCAGTCTGATCACTTGCCAACCGGGGAATCCCAGCTTTCCAACGCCGTTCGTTTCGTTGGTTGAGTCACGACAGCTTGAACCAAGGTCTAGTTTTAGCAAACAAAAGCAATTTCACGTCAATTTTGACGACACGGCCAACAAAAACATCAATTGAGGTAATTAAAAGATATTAAATTAAATAAATCCAAAATAGGCTTGCCACAGTACCTAATTCAGTCGGAATTACACTTCCGTTGTATGCAATGGCAGTTTTTCTTTGCAAACGGGACTTTGAATCGAGGGTGCGTCGGGAGTTTTAGAAACGGTTTTGAAGTGACGATAAATCGTGGTTTGAACGCCAGGGGGTTAAATTCGAAAAGTAAGACGGTTTAATGACGGCATCAAAAACTAGCAAGAAATAATAGCATGATAAACCATAGATAATTTCCATGTTGCACGAGTCGAGACAGTTTTGTTCATAAAATGAAAAAAAAAACACAGCTTTTTTTATGCTTTCGGTCTTTGTTATACTGTGCGCAATACAAAATGGAACGGAAGCAATTTTAAAAAGTTATAAATAAAAGACCTGTTGTGATTTTGATTTTTTTTTTAATGCAACCAAAATTCAATAATTTTAATCTAAAATAAATGCATGGACTACATAATGTTTCACAAATAATATTGCAAAATTTTGCAAATTATTTTTCTAAATGAAGCAGTAGGCTAATCAATGAGAAATCCTTCAACTAGAAAAATGTTTTCTGACTGATTAATCTAATGACTATTGTTTGACTATTTAAAAAAAAAATTTGCAGAATTTCGCAACATTGCAAAAACAGTTCTGTAGCCTACATACAATTATACTATACTGGTGCTCATAATAGCGTAAGACTTCTACATGTTTAATGTAAGAAAATAATGTGAAACAAAGCGAAAATTAACACCATAGCGGCAACTTATAAGGGGAAAAAAATAAAACAGCTTTTTTCGTTTTTGTGTGTGAATTATCCGGTATCCGTTACCGGCCCGACTCCAGAACTTAGATCCGGAACCGATCCGGCACTGACATCAAATTATCCGGAACTGACCTGAATCCGGAAGAACGTATCCGGTCGATCCCTAATTTTTAATTCTGTGGTTCCTTTACGGAAGAATTTCGGAGTAAAGATGAAGATTTGGAGGCAATAGTGTCTATTACAATGTGACGGTGATGGTAAAAGAAACGGTTGCTCCATTTCATTAGTGGATGAATGCTTGACCTTGAATGTGGGTGCTTGATTGTTTCGGGCTCATGCCAAGGAGTACCAAGATGAACAGGAGTAACACTCCTCTACGTCGGACGACAACATGGCCAACATCAAAACGATGTCCTATGCTGTCGAAAATTAGCGTGATATGGTGGACAAATACTAATACATTTGTGCGAATATCAAATTGTTTTGAAAAATAAGTGTTAATCCTGTTCGTCTCGGTACTGCCAGTGTTGAAAACCTTTAAAGTAAACAGTATGATTTTTTTCCATATGCCAAGGATCATGGTGGAAAGTGGGTATTCGCCACCTGGTCTCAAAATTAAAAAGCAAAATTAAAAACTGTAAAGCTTGAGATGAGCATCATTGATAGCTCTCGAAAAAATTATTCAAAAGGGGTATTCAACCATCAAGATCGGCCAAAACTTGATCGAGTTATGGATTTGTTATTTATTTAAACATTTGTTGGTCGTATCTATAAAAGATTGTGCCGGTACATAACAAACATAAATATTTGAACCATAATTTGATAATGGTAAACAGTAAATAAGGGATGACTAAAGGCAATAAGACATATAAAATATGTATAAGAATATAAGACAGTGTTTCTGTTGTAATGGTATAAATTTTTAAAAGTGTTAAGTATACAATTGGATGGAGCGGTATAAATCTGGAAGATAAAAACAATTTCATCAGCCCTTTCAAGATGTGTGGGTGGCTGGTGGAGTAGCTAAATTTATCTGATGTGGCTGAAAAATTACGTCACGTGTCGTTTTAAAACCCGACAGCCCAGATGGTGTGTAGAGTAAAGACATCGAGGTTAACACGAGTGTTGGAAATCTTAAGAATTTAGTTTCTTAGAAAGAAATAGGATTAGAAAGATGCTTAAAGTGAGAGATGTAAGTTTAGCTAAGGTTTAAGATCCGCCTCCTATTGGACGAAGTCTGCTATAATTTAAAGGTAGCATTTTGGAGCAAAAGTAAAAACTGAATTTAAAATTTTTATTTATCCTAAAATACTTTGAATGAACCCTGCTCCCTGAAAAAGTTTTAACTAAACGAAAAATGGTGGGCTGCATTATTGGATCATCAATAATGGAGAACTTGACTAAGCACCATTGCTTGTAGGACAAATGAGCATTAAACAAATTTAAGCTATAATTAAAAGTAATTATTTTAGGATAAATATATACTAATTTTACCTTTAACCCTTTGCGCGCCGGACCCGTGAATTTAACGGGAGGGCAAGCCAACCGTTGCGCGGCGGACCCGTAGAATTTACGGGAGCCACTTTATCGAGCTGTACGTCAGTCCGCGTGGTGCATTGATCGCTCCTGGAGCGTTCATTCACTAAAGGCATGTGTCTGCTACAATTTCCCGCCAATTTTGCCCACGTGACTAGTTTCTAGCCAATAATATTTAATTTTTTCCCGAGCTATGTCGTGTTCATTCGCTGCCCCCGTGAGTTTCGGAAAAAATAAAAGATGGCGGCCATTGCATCACGTAGCGACTCTCCCGATTCGGATTTTAATTTACATCGTGCACCACAATTTAGACCGAGGTAAATTAGCAAATTATGGACGTCTTTGAGAGATAAAACTGTAAAGAGAACTGTGATAACGTTTTTTTTATTGAAAAATGATCGATAATTCATTATGTGAATCGAAATACGATGCGTCCGTTTGGATCGGAGCACGACGCGATAAGAATGGCCGCTGCCGACCAAGGAGGCCCGGCTCGCCGCTGCCGACCACGGAAGCCTGACCCGCCGCTGCCGACCATTGAGCCCCGGCCCGCGGCAGCCATCCTTCTCGTCTCGCGTCGCTTGATCGGTTACCTTCTATTTCAATCCATTACACCGCCATATTCGCGAATTCAGGATTGGATTAAAAATGTGAACATTTGAGAAATGATTTTTCTTCGTTGGAGTTTTATTTTTATTTTTTTTAACAATATGGATTTCGGAGATTTACACGATGTAACTAGTCCGAGTCGGGAATAGGCTTAACCTACGCTTTGCTGAAGTGCTTCGTCACTCGACCACTGGAACAACTGAAAATAAAATTCCTTTTTTTTTTCCAGCCCTAATGAAGGAGAACCAACTATCTCATAAGATTTTAATTAATAATAGCTTGCCAAATGGATGTAAATAATTACGGCTGTGTGATTACGTGCCCGTTTCTACAAAATAGGCCCAAACTTTGTTGAAAAGGAGGCTGCCATTCCTGAGAGCGATTAATGCACTACTGACAGATGTGACAATTTTATTTAATTAAAAAAAAAAGTTTCACACATTTTTGCTTAATTTTTGGTGTGAAGAAGGATAACAGATATATCATTACGTTTATGAAAAAAAAAGTACTCTGTCTGCATATAAAGTTGTCATAATTGCTCCTAAAGTCCGTACTATGTTACGTTTTTTTAAATTTATAATACATTTGCCATTTTTTCCCCAAAAAATATGCCGTATAATCTTTTGTGCGAATATTCGAGTCAAGACCTAAGTATTACCAACTGTTTAAAAAAAAATTAAAGCCTCAACTACGTTTTTTAAAGGGAGTTACATGAAATTTAATGCTGACGTGCAATCATTTCTTGCTCTACAAATCACAGGGAGCCGTCACAAAATACTCTTGGTCGGCCGGCATTTTTTTTTAACTCACCTCTCTCTCTATATATATACATAATAGTCTCTACCAAGGGCTGCAACACGCGCGCACCGACAACAATACACCAACATTTTAAAACAAAAACAGATCACGCAACAAACCTCGTATTGACTTCTTATGCAATAATGCCTATAAGAATACCCGAATTGATCCAACAACACCCAAAACACAACAATACCTCCATTAGAACCGACTGTATAAGGAATAATAGGCACACTATGGCACACTTTTAAGGCAATGCGAAAGGCGAGGCGGTAATGAAATACACCACCACCACGCAAACAAACGCCGATATTTTGTGGAGTTTACGCTTAAATGTGTATTTTTTTTAACTCAACGTTACCTTGAAACACTAAGCTTGCCAACCGCCACTTTGTTTGGTCATTTATTACAATAATTCGGGCACACGAGCTCGACAAAGCTGAAAACTACGAAATTTTCGCGTCCATAGCCCAAGCGCTATCGTTCAGCCATTACCGGAAACTGCGCAGTCCCACAACCCTCTGCGCACTCTGAGCTTCCTCACCTCTGATTGGCGCAAATAGTTTTCCTTTTTATAATTAGGAAATCAGGCCGTACGATTTCCAACACTGCATAATTTTAAAACAACATAACAATTCTTTATTTACTTTTCTAAAAGATGTGATCTCCCCTTTCTTACTATCTGCAAAATACTGACCTTCAGTAATTCATGCTAAAATCGCTTATTTTGGCTTATCATTGCCCAAAACCAAAAAATAAAATCTATTTTTGTCGTCTCCGTGAGTTTCTCCCTCTGCCCGCCAGGCGCGCCACTGTGTCTACACACAGATGCGGCCGCCCTCTTGGCTAATCCTCACATTCGCTTGGGCACGTTGAAGTGTCAACGTGTTTTTCTGGCTTGGAGCTCAATATGTCTGACGTGAGTGAATCTGAAGTTAGGATACGCGAAAAGATCAAAGGCGGAAATTTTCCGTCATGCACATGTGTCAAAACTCCGCAGGATTTACACCCTTCATGTCGGAAGTGCAGGGAATGTGATTTCGTAAACAAATTCTGTGATCTGTGTGCATTACACGAGGCGGCGGCCATTACACACGTTCTTCGTGCATGGCGGAAAACCGACAACAAAAGAGCTAATAAAGAAAAGAAGGCCGGTAAGCTAAGCATTGACGATCGTCTAAAATTTATGGAAAATGACCCTGATACTCCTGCTATTTTTCACGATACCCCTAGTGATGTTTCACCACTGGATTTTGATGGTTTCGATCCATCAGATCAAACGGTTTACACACCGAATTCTTTGGGTGCGGTCGTGATGGCGGCGAGAAACATGGCGGCGGTCACAGCTAATCAGAAAGCCGATGAATCCAGGGCTATTCTTACCAAAGACCTTAATAAATCGTTAGATACGAAAATCGACGTTTTAAAATCCAACCTTTTAGCTTCCTTTGCTGACCTCCTAAAGACCCATAGTGCGAGCGGGATGAATTTGCAACCGTCAATCCCTGCGGCGGTGGAAGTGTCCTCACACAGTAACGATCGTAGTTTGACGGTGGATGGCACGGGAAAGCAGTTAAAAACTAGTAGTTCGGCCACCCAAAAGTCGAGCATTTCGGTTACAACGAAAGACCACACGATTACCGCCTCCAATTTAGGTAGCAAAGGTGTGAAGGGGGAAAAATGTAATGAGAATTTTAAGAGTAGCAATGGCAAACCGTCACGATCGTCTCACGATAGGCAGATCGATGATAGTAATGTTGCAGCTAAAGTGGGCGAAACGGCGAGGAAAAGCGGAAAGACGTCCACACCTAGCGGTCGTCATACGGACAGAAAGGATTCCGGAGGCGACCGCAGGGACAGAGCCGACACAGTGGTTAAGAGCAGTAAAGTGTCAAAATCCCGGTCCGCGCCCGAGAAAAGGGAGAGCGGACAGGGGCAAGGCTCGAGATCGCTGGGCGACAGGGGGCGCCCTGAGCATTGCAAACTGGGAGCTCGAGGAGCGGCGCCGGACGGCGATGGGTTCGCAAATTTCCTTGCTAAGGCTAAGCGTCTGTGGGTTACGGATGGTGAGAGAACGCCGCCGAGCGATTCGGGGAGCAGCGCGCGCCAGAGCGCAGGAGGTCGCCACATCGCAGCGACGGTCGGCGCTGCACGTCGCCCCGCAGGTCGCGGTCCCCCTCTCAGGGCGAAAGAAGGCAGACGTCGCCGGACCGCAGTGCTACGCCGAGAACGTATAGGTCTCCGCTGAAAGACAAGTCTGGCCGGCGCCGACAATCGCCACAGTGCCGACAATCGCCAGCTAAGGAAATTCCGGGCTACGGGCGCGCGCAACTGGAAGAACACTTATTGGTGCTTCGGGATGCCTTAAAGAGTTGTTCTCAAAGTTTGTCAATGCCCGATCCATCATTAAAGGGACATGCTGACCGGAAAAGACAACTCGATCCAGAAACAGTGTCAGCAACAATGTGCAAGAAATCCAAAAAGGAATTCCAGGCAGATGATAATTTTTCTGAGGAGGATGAATTCGAGGACGAAGGGGAAGAAAAAGAAGGTGAATGGCAAGAAGAGGAAGAAATAAACCCAGAATCCACAGATAAGGACGATCCCTTTGAGGAAGGGCCGGGTTTTATCCATTGGAAGACGTTTGCAGGCTACGTATTCAAGCATCTGAGGGAAACGAGATTTGGCAAGGAGGCCGTGCCGACGGAGGAAGACCCTGCGGACCCTCCCATGGACACACTAGCCAACTCGGGCAAAAAGAAGGTGGCACCGTTGCACCTCCCCCAATCCGC
The DNA here is from genome assembly GCA_023313725.1 of Lithobius niger. Taxonomy (NCBI): domain Eukaryota; kingdom Metazoa; phylum Arthropoda; class Chilopoda; order Lithobiomorpha; family Lithobiidae; genus Lithobius; species Lithobius niger. The sequence goes on from JAHWFP010192660.1 coordinate 41,383, forward strand.
TGTAGCGTTTAGGCAGCTGCTTAACATCGAATCACTTACTCGGCGGGATGACAGACCAATTTCCCTGGCAAGACCGTTACCAGCACATGACCCGAAGAAAGCCAAAATGTTTTTTAGGTCGACGGGTAAGGGCGCTCCTTCCAAGAAACGATACCGAACCTTTCCAGAGGCAGAATATATCACTGAAAAAGCAGAATTGGAAATGGATTCAGTGCTGAAAGTACCGGCGTTCATACGAACACCTCTCCACCAGCATGACGAAGATGAGGCTATCCTTAGATGTGGGATTCGGGCGAACTCTCACGTGGAGCTCGTGTATTCAGCTTCGACGGCGGCCATCAAGACACTGGTGCGTAACAAACCCGAGTTGCGGGATGACGAGACGGTACGAGAATGCCTCCACCTCATGAAAAGGGCCTCATCCTTCCAGAAAGACAGCTTGAACTGGTTGGTGAGGCTATTACTTAACTCGGTTTTTAGGAAACGTGATGCCCTCCTAGAGTCGGCGGCCCACATCCCCACGGATGTGATGGGACAACTGCGTCTGCTCCCGATTCATGCGTCATCGGCAGTGTTCGACGGCAAACTGCTGGAACTGGCTCCGGATCTCAAGGAGAAGACTAAGCCGTCCGGTGCTATTGGAGGATCTTTTCCCCAACAAAGAGGTAGGCGGCCATTTGGTAGATTTGCTGGCAACTTCAGAGGACAAAGCTTCGGACCAGGGGAAGCCAAAGGAGTGCAAAGAAAGATGCAGGGTGATAAAATTTTGGATTCCGCGCCCTTTCGAGAACAGGCTGCCCCTCCCCCTTCCCAGAGCAGGAGAGGTAACGCAGTTTTCGCTCGGGGAAGGAGCTCCTTCAGAGGAAGGGGAAGGAGGTCAAACCGTCAGTGACGGTCACCAGATAGATCTTCTCCCGCTTCACCGTCCGGTGGGGGGAAGATTATCAAGGCACCTGGAAGAGTGGCAACTACTGACCAAAGACAATTTCATACTAGATACCATACGACACGGGTATTATCCTCCGTTTTCCTCCCATCCAGTGCTGACAGACAAGCCACCGGCCTGGATGGAAGGGACCGTGGTAAACAGGGAATTGCAGGAGGAAGTGGACGCCCTAGTGAGAAAAGGGGCATTGATTCTTTCACCGCTGGGTTCCAAGGGCTTCTGGAGTCCGGCGAGGGTGATCTCGAAGAAAGGCGGCGGAAAGCGACTCATTTTCAATCTCCGGAAGTTGAACTCTCACATCCTCATAGAGCATTTCAAAATGGAAACTATAGGAACAATCAGGGAAGCAATCCAACTGGGAGACTTTACAGCATCTATAGACCTAGAGGATGCTTACCTACACATACCACTACACAAGGAGGTCCAGCACTTTTTTCGTCTGGTGGTGGGAGGAGTTTCTTACCAGTTCAAGACGCTCCCGTTCGGACTGGCCACAGCGCCTCAAGTGTTCACCAGAGTCATGAAACCGGTATTAGCAGAACTTCATCGCAAACAGATTCGAGCGCACGCCTATTTAGACGACTGGCTGGTGAGGCACCAACAAGCAGAAGAACTGACGCGACAATTGCACCTTTGCGCTTCACTCTTCAGAAGACTGGGACTTGGCATCAATGCGAAGAAGTCACGGTTCACCCCTCAGCAAGTCTTCGTTTTCCTTGGTGCGGAGTTCGACACTCGAATAGGGCTGGTTCGACCGTCCAAAGAAAGGATAGAAAGCACAAAAGCAGCGATGCTAATGCTTCTCCGGAGAGAACGGATAACCGCAAGAGAATTGGCATCGGCCATAGGGATCGCAGACTCGAACGCGAGATTGGTACCTCTGGGCCAGTGGAAAGTGAAGCCCCTCCATTGGTTCAGGAAGGACGAGTGGTATCCAAGAGTGAGCTGGAAAGACTGGATAAGCCTGCAGCATTTCCCGAGAGAGTGTGCGGAGTGGTGGCTGACACCTGCCACATTGGAACGAGGGGTGCCAACAAGGGAACCAATTCCGGAGAAACTATTGTCCTCGGATGCTTCAGCGACTGGTTGGGGAGCCCACCTAGAGGGTGCACAAACGGCGGGATCCTGGTCAAGTCAAGAGATAAGCCTCCACATCAATCTACGGGAACTGAGAGCTGTGCGATACACACTTCACGAGTGGAAAGACATGGTAGCACACAAGGTCATAGGGGTGATGACGGACAACTCAACGGCGGTAGCCTACGTGCGCAAGGGAGGAGGCACGCACTCAAGATCCTTGATGGAAGAAACGTCGTCACTTTTGGTCTTCTGCGAACAGAACGACATCACACTAGTACCCAGACACAGCGGGAAAGCTGAACGTTTGGGCGGACGAGCTGTCGAGGGACAAGACAGTCCCAACCACGGAATGGATGCTCGACAAGAGGATTTGCAAGGCGTTGTTCGAAAAGTGGGGTCAACCAGTGGTGGACCTGTTTGCAACGCGGTTCAACCACCAAGTGCCAGCATATGTTTCCCCGTTTCCAGACCCGCAGGCGTGGGCGACCGACGCGCTATCCATTCCGTGGGGGGGAATGTTTGCATACGCATTCCCACCTTTCTCGATGCTTCAGACGGTGATCAACAAGATCAGGGAGTCCGACGGGGCATTCATTGTAGTGGCACCTCTCTGGCCGGCGGCGTCCTGGTTCCCGGACATCCTCGAACTCAAGAAAGAGGAACCAGTCCCCTTACCAATCACGGAGAAACTACTGTCACAGCACAGAGGACGGACCCTTCATCAGAATCCTGGGATTCTTCATCTTCACGGGTGGCTACTTTAAGGATCAACCTGCAGAAGAAAGGATGCTCCGTGGAGGTGGCAGAAAGGATCATAGTTGGTCTAAAAGAATCGACGCGTAACAACTATGAATCAAAATGGAAGAAGTGGTACGGTTGGTGCTCGGACAAGGACGTCGACCCGTGTAGACCGTCCGAGTTCAACATTGCAGATTTTTTGGAAGGTCTTTTCCATACAGGATTGGCGCCGTCGGCCATCAAGGGTTACAGATCGGCAATTAATTCGGTGTTGTCGTGCCTAGGGCAAAAGGAAGTGGTGGAAAATCGTCTGTTGTCGAAAGTCATGCTGGGATTTGACCAGGCGAGACCGCGGACACGGACACTGTTTCCAAAATGGAACCTCCCGTTGGTCCTCAAGAGCCTGTCGGGTCCACCATATGAACCACTTCGGAAGGCATCTATATTACATCTAACCCAGAAGACCGTTTTCCTGATAGCGCTAGCCTCAGCAGCAAGGCAGAGTGAGGTGGCGGCTTTTTCTAGGGGGCGGAACCATATTCGTTTTGCCAGGAACTGGTCCAAAGTATCTCTGTCCTTCCCTGCACACTTCACGGCAAAGAACTCGAGACCAGATGTGGCCCCTACACCAGTCACGATTCTAGCTCTAGGCCCGTTGGTGCACACGGGAGACGAAGAAAAGTTACAGTGCCCGATCCGCGCGCTCCGCCACTATTTGGTACGGACGGAGGACGAGGCACCAGCGGAAGAGGATACAAGCCCGTCACCTTTGTTCCTGCAGGTGGACGAAAAGCATGACAGGGCTATCAACAAAGCAGTGACGCCGTTCAAGCTGGGAAAATGGTTCTGCGCGGTTATTCGGAGAGCATACGAGTTGGGAGCAGACTGTGCGGATCTTCCTCGCAACATAAGAGCGCATGAACTAAGGGCCCTCGCAGCCTCGTGGGCATATGGCTGCGGGATGCCTCTGGACGAGGTGGTGGCAGCATGCGCATGGAACAACCGGAACACCTTCGTGACCTCAGGGACACAAGTAGAGAAAGTGGTGCCACAGTGATCAGAGAACACGTAGTAGCTGGTCAGAGATTCACTCAGTGAGGGGCCGGGGAGGTGGATCGCAGCGAAGATCTCACTAGTGTCAGCAAGAACACGAGTGTAAACACACGCAGGAGAAATTACAAGTGCACCCTGGTGGAAGCAAACCACACGCAGGGAAACTAGCGCACAGGCAACAGTCAACGCACACAACGGACGGCCAACACAGAGGTGGAGGCAGTCACGTAAATGGCAGACGAGGGAGAGTGAAAAGGACGCACACACAGTAAAAGGTGGGTAACTGGTGCGACCATTTCCCTAGTAACAGGGTGACTAATTGTGGTTTTTTAATTGTCTAGTTTTCAGGTTATGTTC